>SKCR01049492.1:0-115446 GCA_019454045.1 Zanthoxylum bungeanum | reverse complement strand
AAACGTCTTATATGCATAAGAAGATCCCAAATCACTATTGCTCCGTCTTTTATTCACATCCTTCCTATCATCTTCATTTACGCTCCTCAATCTTTGGATATCCAGAGAATGTCTATAAGAACTCGGAGGTGAAACTGCATTCATTACTGTTGAAGCACCTGAACAATGCCACGGTGAATCACCATCTTCAAAGGATCCTGTTTTATCCTCGGATGAACTACGTTTATGAGGACTAACATCTTTCTCTCGTACTAGTTTCCTAAGCTTGTGGAATAATTTTCTGCTTGAAGTACTGGTCTTGGTAGAAAATAATTTATCAGCAGACGAGTTATCATGGTGGTTTTCGGAGTCTGTGATACAGGATGCTTGTGAGGATGACCAGCAGTCACAGTCGATATCCATAATGTTTCCATGCCCTTCATTATGTGCGTATTCAAGTATTAACCGCTTGGCTTTCTCCTCAGACTTGGGACTTGAAATTCTGCTAAGGTCTCTTGCAACTGTCTTACCAGCTGGGGGCTGATAATTCCGTAGCTCATATCGTAAGCAAGCATTTATCCACTTTAGATACACCAATTCCTCAACACCAGCACATTTATCTGCATGTAGTTTCTCAACTTCCTTGGACAGATTTTCGTTTTCTTCTCTCAACTGCTGGCCCGTTTCCTTCAGCGCTTCCATCTGCAACAGAATGTACAGATTAGAGGTAATAATTCAACAATTAAGTAGGGGTATAAAGAAGAAAATTAAGAAAGATTACCACAACTGGATGGATTACCTCTGGATCTTCCGTCACGGAAATGTCAAGCATTTGGATGGACTCCAACTTCCGAGCCAATTCCGAATTTTCTAGTTGCAACCTCATGTTAGATTTCCTCAAATCTTCTGCCTCAATCTCCAAAACCTTTAGCCTTTCCAATCTTGAATGAGTATCTGGATCAATTGTAGCACCTTTGTATGCTTGTTCTTGCAACTTAGTGACCCTTTTCTGAATGGCTAAGATCTGTTCCCTGTTCTGCTCAGCTTCAGTTCTCAGTTTCTTCTTGAGCAGCTTAATTTTTGTTTTTGCAGCTTCAAGCTCACCGACAATTTTTGCATGATCAGCTGCTTGTGCTTGTAGTCTCCAATTATCTTCCCGTAAAGATTTGATCTTGAGATTGAGAAGCTTACCCTCCATATTGTTTAGCTTTACCCGGTTTTGGAGCTCCATCACAGCTGTTTCTTGCTCTTTAAGACCATAATACTCGAGTAACTGGAACTCAAGATTCTTCTCCCTGTCCTGAAGTATTCTAACCATGTTTTTCAGGTTCCTTACTTCTCGCTCAATGTCATCCTTCTCTGAATCTCTGCATGCTCTGGGAGGTTCAACATCAGACTTAGGTGTCACTACCTCTATCCATGGAGAACACCCATCTGTGCCACCAAAGTCGACTTCCTTCATGAGTTCATTAAACTCTGGCAAGAGGCAACCGTTATTATCTCCACTACCAACAACAGAATTATCAACAATGACGTTCTGCGTGTAAGACTCTTCCTGCAATACAGAACACAATGCATGTTAGGTTCGCTGAAGTATAATCCAGGACTGTGCCCATTACAGCCTGTTTTTGCCGAACTTTAGGGGATAACCATTTACTTCTGAGAGTTGGTGTTCATTCAGAATGGGGTTGATAGCAAGGAGTAATCCAGATGTAACTAATCGAGAATTTATACATCATTCTAGATTCTAAACCAATTCCTTAAATCAATTAGAAAAAATTATTTGAGCCTAGCATTCCATCTCTCTCTCTCTTTTGAGTTTTTCAACAACATGACTGATGTGTGTCGTTAAAACTGATTAATAAATCAAATGATAATTGAAAGGCATTGAAAAATGTTATATTTCTGTCTTGAGTATACCAGATTATAGTTCAGAAACTATAATGATTGGAACTAGAACAAAACTTCCAGGAGCTGGAATTAAAATTGCAATCCGTCTAAACTTACATATCTTTGGCTAGCAACTGAAACTAGACTGCAGGAACTAGGCACTGACTTTAAGGGCCGGATGTCATCGGACTCATCTTTACGCGGGGTTCTTCCACCTAATTCAAATTCGTTCACATGATCTAACAAAACAAACATAACATTAGCAACATAAGTAGGCAAATCCCAAACAAAAGCACATACAAGAGAAGCCAACAAAAAGCTGAAATTCAAACCTGAAATATGCGGCGAGGGAGGAGGCAAGGAAGGTTTAGTTCCTTTTCTTCTAAGGCGAGCAACGAAAACTCCTGCCAAGGAGAAAACAAAAGCCACCCCAAATTTTACAAGAAGAGGCTTAATATCTCTTCTCTCACCCAGCTTCATAATTCCGAAACAATAGTTACAGCTTATTCAACAATCAACATTACGGGAGGGATCACAGTTATTCCATTCTCCATCTACACAGCCAATATCAACAAAAGAAATATTTAGATTAGTATTAGCAAATTAAACATCATATGATGAACAACAGATTTAATTATACATCCACAGAACCAAAATTAACATGATCAATTTAATTATAGCATATTCCCTATATTTCACATGATCTATCACATAAAAAAAATAAATCAATCAATCAATTTGTGCTAATTAAACTAAGAAAACACACAAAATAATAATCAATTTATGCTAACTCCAAATAAAGACAGTAATCCACTTGCCCAGAAACATGAACATAGAAACACACAAAAAGAATCATAAAAAACAAAAACTAAGCAAACCCGTTTCAATAAACATGCCAAAAACACAAGCAATAAAATAAAAGAAAAATTGTAACCCAGATCAAATAAAGCAAATCCCACATGAGTTTTAATATGAATCACTGGGATAGAAACAGATGACTCACGTTAAAGAGAAGATTAATTCTGAAACACATTGAATAGAATCAAATAGAACAGCAACAGTAACAACTTTAGGCCTTTGATTATTTGTTAAGTTTGATATATGCTTTAATTTGGCATCAGTTTTTGTCCCTTTTAAACACAAAAAAAGCTGACACAATTCTAAATATTAAAAGTCTTCAACAACAGCAATAATGACAAAGACGGACACTTCTTGTGGGGTTTTGTCTTGAAGGTCATGTTAGACTGTTCGTTGCCAGATGGAGTAAAGATTTGGTATCAGCAAGGTTCTGATTCGAAGTTAGGACCAAGAGGAAATGGAATTTCTAGATTATTAAGATGATTTTAAATTTTAATGTATAGTTTATTATAGAATTGGATGAGTTTATAAATTAATTTATATTTAATTCATATTTTAATCAATATTCTTAATCAAAATGTGTTTAAGTGTTTTATAAAAAAAAAATATTTAAACCTAAAAAATTAAAACGTGTGTTATATTGCTATTTTATTGTGATATATTGAGAAAGAAAAACCCTCTTTTAGTTAAAGAAAATACTCTTTTAGTTATTGTCTTTTTTAAAGATCACTCTTTTAATTAGATTCGGGCAACTGTTCGGTTCGGTTCCGAACCTTCTGATTTTTTTTAAAAATTTTAAATTTTAATAATGATTTTTTAAAAAAAATAAAATAAAAATTAGATTAAATTTTTTATTTAATATTATTAATTTGAATTTAGATTTACAAACTTCAGTTGCCTACGTATCCTCTATGGGTGAGAGGAATCAAAGCTCACGTACTTCCATTATATTTTTAAGATAGTTCCCCAATACAATTATTCAAACTCATCAATCATCATCATTATCAGTGTTTGTTGATCATTAAGCTCCTGTTCCGCTTGCACTTGCAGATGTATTATCAAACAAGTCTTCAAAATCATCGGGGGTATCTTTTTGTTGCCTCAGATCAGCTTGGGTCCAATCATCCACACATGTTGTTGCTTCTAAAGTGTCTGGATGTAATGAAGACCGTCTCGCTTCCAAAATATTGTCTCCTAAGCTGAAAGTTTGTTCAACCGTAACGGTGGAAACATGTATTATCAACACCTCTTTAACAATAATTAATAAAACATGATAGACATTTTGATGTCGCTTCCACCATTTAAATACTCGAAAATTTTTACACACTAAACTTTCAGCTGGAAACTCGAAATTAGTAGATAAATAATTATCTAATTTCGGGTTGTTAGTCGTGTTATCCATATGTTTTTTATTTCGTTGTTGTAGTAACTAACGATCACATACGCTAAATCTTGAACTAACTACTGGTTCACTACTAGATTGTCCTAATGATTGCAAGTTATATCTACTAACATAATCATTAAATAAATCTATTAAATCAATTTTTATTTTATCTATTATTTTTGTAATATTAATTTCGTCAGATATTCCTAAATATGTATAGTAAGTTTGTAAGACATTATTCAAACTTTCTATTTTAACTCTATAATCAAAAATTGTGGTAATAAGATAAAGCAATGAAATATCTATAAAATAAATCAATCATTTTCTCTTCATAACAGTAATAGTTTCAATTAAAATAATATCATTAGGATCAGAACTTTCAGCATACTCATATAGAGTACCAACAATATTCAAACTTTCAATAATAAATAAATTTGTTGTAGGATAATAAACTCCGCTAAAAATATTTATAGCATCATTAAAAAATTTTAAAAGTTCTAAATTTTTTCACAAATATCTCAATGACTGGGAAAAGTGTGATATGTTGGACATGTTGGAAAAAAAAACTACATAATATATCTTTGTATAGGAAAACTTGACATAAAAAAGAAAATAAGTTGAATTCCAACGTGTTAGAACAACTCATGAAAATTTTACTACTTTAACACCATTTAATTCACAAAATTGGGCCAATTCTCTCCTAACTTGAGAATATGACCAAATACAATTAAGTGCAATATTAATAGGATCAATGTAAGGTGCTAAAAAAATCAGACCATCTTGAACACATAAATTAAGGACATGACATGTGCAACGAACATGAAAAAATTGACCCCCCAAATTTGGTTGGTATATTTCTTTTAAATCTCTATTTGATACAGTATTTACAGATGTATTGTCAAAATCAATTATTAAAATTTTACCTAATAAACCAAATTCATCAAAAATTACTTTAATCATTCTATAAATATTTTGTGCAGTATGTTGCTCATCAAAAACTCTAAATGCAATAAGTCATTTTTGCATGTTTCATGATGTATCAATCCAATGACAAGTGACACCTATGTATGAGTGTGTTTGTCAATGGTCACTCCAAATATCAGAATAAATAGAAAAACGACATTTAATATCTTTAAATATTTCATTTAAAATAATTTTATCATCTTTATATAATTTAAAATTTTGACATTTTATTGTATTTCTAGTCATTGTACAAGCAGCAGGATTTAAAGCATTTCGAACATTATTAGTAAAAGTAATTTTTCACCAAAACTTAAAGAAAGATGTGTCATACAAGTAAATTTAGCAAATTCTTCTTTATTTTTAGCATGGAATATTTAAATAAAATTTAAAAACTCATACCTCTACTAGATGATGTGTACATGACCATTTGAGTTTGTGTTGTATCAAGTCCAATTTCGACGGCATGATATCTATCCAAGTACTTGTTCATATTGTCATAGTCACCGATAAATTTGTAAGATACACCACAATAGTTGCATACTGCTCTTAAACCTTCATTTTCAGTCTCGACTAAATGAAAATGAATTTTGAAAATATCGGAGGATTCAGACTTAACTTCTCTTCTCAGTGTATCGATACTAGAGCTGCTCTATTGGGTTGGCACATTGGACATGATATTTTCAGATGAGCTTGTCATTTTTTGTTAAAGAAAAATTGAAGAATGAGAGAATTAAGAATGAGAAATTGTAGATGAGAGAATTGAGAAAGAGAGAATTAAACAAGTTGAGAGAATTGAGAAATGGTGTGTTGAACAAAATGAAGAATGACCAATATTTATATATTTTTGGATTTTTTTTGTGATACATAAAATGCCCCTAAAATTAACCGTTTTATTAATGTTATTAAGGATAATTTAATAATTATCTGTTTTTTTCAAAAATAAAACTTTTTTTTTTATTTTGGGCAGGGAGCCAACCGGCTACTAGCCGTTGGGCCTCAATGGTTGGAACCTTGAACCGTTGGAACCGTCCGATTCTGTTCGGTTCGGTTAGAGATTAATCATAATCGAACCTAAAAAACCAATTCCAACCGGTTCGGTTTCGATTTCGAACTGAAACCGTGGCCATATCTACTTTTAATTACTAGAAAAAAAAATAATAATTCCATACACATCATGTCATTTTCACATGGCAAGAAAATATTTTGATGTCATAGGAGGATTAATATACACACATATATTAAATATTTGTGGTTTAATAAAATATAAATTTATTATTTTTTAGAATTGTCTTGAAAAGTCAAAAGGAGATGCAAATTTTGTTTGTTTTTTTTTTTGATATACAAAATTGAACCACAAAGCATCAATCCAACATGTGAAATTTGGATCCAATATTTAAAAAAAAAAATATCTGTTTTAATAAATACACACGAATTAAAATTTAATTATAGATTATGATTTATAAAAAAAATTAAGTAGAATATGTAGCACAATACCAGATCAAAGATTCATGCATTCAATTTGAATGAAGATGTGTGAACAAAGGAAACTTCACATCAAAAAGCTCACGCTTTGGTTTTGGTTAAAGATTGATTATTGTGTGATACACGTCAATAATCCCACCTACCACGCATTAAATTAAAGAAGATAATATTGTTACCCTCACGTAATTTCTAGAGACAAAAAGAAAACAATTTTATATGGTGCCCTTATTTGTTGGGTACACAAATAATATTAACAAAAATAACAATAATTTTATTTTTTGAAAAATACTCCGTCCATTTTTATTTAATACGTTTGTTTATTTTTTTTTATAATTGTTAAAAAAATATAATTAAAATAATTAATTATTTTCCTAATATATTCTTCCTTCAGGATATAGAAAATTATATTATTGATAAAAATGTACATTAAATAAAGATATATTAACAAATTATTTACTTGTGAGAACTAACTAATAAATAATAAATATGAATAAAACATCATTAATAACTTTGAATTCCGTACGTGGAAGTAATATGGATTCTTAAATACTTCATCAATTCGGTCGATAGTTGTTAGTTGTAATAGAGGGTTTAGAGCTTGACACGTCAAATAACTTTACATCATTCAATTTTGATTACCGGCCACTCAAAATTCAAAACGACTGATTTTTGGTCCCTATTAAAACAATAATTTTTTTTTTAGATAGAAGTAGAGAAGTGATGGGCAAATATCAAAATGATTTCTCAATCTAAATTTTTTTTTTTTTTTAAAAAAAAAAAATCGAACTCAATTGGTCAGTTAAAATAAACTGCTTAAAAATTTCGCCAAATTTGCTTCAATTAATAATAATAATTGTTATTATAGGTAAGGATAACTTACATGGAAGGAAGCATCGAATTTGTCAAACTTCTTTTTCCTCAATGACATGTCCGTAGGCTCCAATTATGGGTGTGATTAGGTAGTAAATGATTTAAAATTTAATTGTCAAAGTATTGTGTTCGAATATAGGGAGTACATTTCCTGTAAAAATCTATAATAGTCGAAGATTTTACCTATTCCGCTTAAGTTCGGATCGGGTGATTTGATGATGAAATTTCCAACGTTTCAAAAAAAAAAATGTTAACTATATAGTTAACATGATGAAAGCAAATTAATGTGACAGAACTTAGATTGATTAAAAACAAAACCTTAATTCACATAGAAATGTTTGATGGTTTAACAATAGTTTCACCGAAAATCTCTAGTTTCATATGCATCCTCAAAAATCTCTAGTTTCACTAACTGACGATCCAAATCCTAGTAATAAAGATTTGGCAGGCCCAACATGCATAAAGGTTCAAACCGCAGACCCGGAAATGTTGCTAGCAATAATGATCCTCTTAAACTTCTCTAGTGCAAGGACTCGTTGAAATGATCCGGTCTCATTTTCAGGATTTTGATAATTTGATACTCTCTAAAAACACAAATTCTTCAAAGTTGAGGGTCGCTTATTTAAATCCTACAGGTTTATAACTCCTTAAATTAACATGGAATCGTACAAGTTGATCATGATGGAATCAGAAACATGGAAATCAAATAATGCTATGAAGTTGAAATTTGATCTCAAGAATCATTAACTAAAATAAACTGAATTGCAAAAACCCATACAGCTAGTATATTGATTGATATTAATTACTCAAGATCCAGGTCTCAGTTACTGGTTATAGCTCAGCGGCATATTGCTAGGGAATGTGTAGTGTAATGAGTAGTGATGATTTCTAAGTAAATACATAAGCAAAGCACACATTCCTGAAATTTCTCACTAAAGGCTTCATTGCGTTTTAATAACTTACTTTACAAAAGCTCCTGGTCGGCGTGGAGAGGGATTCTACAGCAAAAATATCAAAATTTATGGGGTTACTTAGATTATGCTGAGCCTCTGAGTGAGCTGCTATTCTCTTCACTTGGTTGATATTTCTTGTGTATGTCTTTCCCCATCAAACAATTGGCCATTGCTTTGTTTGACCTTTTTCGGGTCCGAGAAGCTTGGCTGATGGGTTGAAGATAGAAGCCTTGCCCACATCCTGTCTGTAATCACAACCTTGTGCTGTGTTTCAGTAATTCGCTGCAAACCACGCAATAAAATATTGAAATCAAGTAAGAGCTCTACTTCTAATTCAACAAGTATCGGTTATTTCCAATTTTGCTGAACAAAATGACCAAGACAGGGAATTCTTTATTCAAAGGCAACTTCAGAAAATGAGGCATTTGAAATAATATCATGAATCCAGAAGCACAACTTCAGGATATTTGCTATTTAAGCTAGAAGCAGCATGAACATTTGCTTTGTTTTTATTGTTCATGCATAAACATCAAACGAAGAACTTACGTAGAATGGTATGTAAGCATGTCTTCCATTTACAGGGCCAACTGTGAAGCCTGTGTAGCCTGCCATCGCACCATGAATAGCACTGTGAGCAAGAAGCGTGCAGTACACATTATCAGATGCAATGCTTGGAACAGCACGAATCATGTATGTGGGATCTGCCAGGCAAGCAAACAATTGGTTGATTACATTCTATTAAATTGGCTAAAGAAACTTCAAGAAGGAAGTGACATATATATGAAGGCAGAATTCAATAGACTAACCTATATATTTGAGATTTATAGTCATCTTTTGCTTATTAGCAAAGTGATCCTGCAACAGCAAAAATCAAATATGTTAAATGACGGGGCAAGGAATCTCTGTCTACCATAAATTTCAAGAAGCAACTAGTGCTCCATCTTGTTTATTGTACAAAATCCAAAACATGGAGATATTTTTAATAAGAGCGCATCTTAAGGGCCCGGAAATGAGTCTTAGCAGAAGTCATCTATGTGATTTTGAGTATTAAGAATTAATGTAGTCACAACTGCAAACTAATTCACAAAGCAGACCAACACCCCGAGTTCGCTGAGAAATGGCAAATGCCACAACAAATGATAACTATATATTCTAGTATCTGTACCTTTATTTGTTGAGATATCCACAACCCAACATCTTGAAGCAATTTGTTTCCTGAAGCATCTTGCTGGTCCCTGGTGTGCATGTTTTCGGAAAGAAGCTCTTGCCCTGCACCTTCAGCTATTACAATGACCATGTGCCCATTTTCTTTTAATCTTTTCTCAATATATTCAAAAAGTCCACCAGGTCCTTCAAGATAAAATGGTGATTCTGGGATCAAGCAGCAGTCCACATCTCGGCTGGCAAGCGTAGCATGCATTGCAATGTATCCTGTTTTGAGTATATAGTGTCAGATTCTAATATGAATTTGGTAAGAGAGAGATCAAGTAAAATAACACGGATAATTGATAATTTTGCAATCCAAAGCCAATCTTAATAGATTTTGTGTCCTACATGACACTCAAAACCAGAAAATTTCAAATACAATACAATTGCCTGCAACTTACCACTGTTGCGGCCCATTAACTTGACGACACCAATACCATTCTCAATGCTTTCTGATTCAACATGAGCTGCGTTAATAGCTCGTTGAGCCTCCTCGACAGCAGTGTCAAAACCAAAGGACTTGTCTATAACCTGAACCAGGAAGAGAATGGTGCCCATTACAAGAAGTCCTTAAATAGTACAATGTAGCTTTTGAACAATAAGATGAAGTAAATGTCAAAATGAAACGACAGAAGTTGAACATAACAAGAGGAATACCGGAATATCATTATCAATGGTCTTAGGAATTCCAGCTACTGCAACTTTGAGGCCACGCCTTCTAATTTCCTGGAAAAAAGAAAAGAAAAACTATATGAATAAATTGATAAAATAAACTACAAAACATATAGTAGATAACTCCATAGATTATGCATTCTGCAAAAATTAAGACCTTTTCTCAATCAAATAACATATGTTACCTCAAAAATCACAGAAGCCCCTTTCTGAGTTCCATCTCCTCCAAGTATATAAACCTGAAGTACATACATATTAGAATTCTTGAATCCATATACTAGAATTAGTTGCTGAGGCAAAGGAAACTCTGCAAATTCAGCTAAATAAATCTTATTAGAATGAATTAGAAATGGCAGGCAATATACACCTGATTAATGCCCCGGTCCTGAATGCTATCAACAATCTTTGAAGTATCATGACCCCCACGAGATGTCCCGAGGATGGTGCCGCCACGTTTATGGATATTATTCACAATTTTTGGTGTCAAAGGAACTGTATTTCGAGCGTAAAAGCCCCTGTATCCTCCCTGCAAGCACAAAATGACCTCTTCAACTGATTCTTCATCGACACGTACTGTTATAAGAGTTGCTGAGCATACACAAAACAAGAATATAGTTACCTCTATTCCCATAACTTTATGGACTCCATATATATGATATAAGCCACATACTATTTCCCTAATCACTGTATTTAGACCAGGGCAAAGACCACCACACGTCACAATACACGCATGCACTTCATCTGATTCAAAATAAACCTTCTGTCGAGGTCCAGCTCGTCTAAAATGTGTCCCTCTTGGACTATCTTTGTGCACAACAATCTACATAAAGGAGCAGAAAATAAGAATCTGAACTGCAGTTATCAGTCTGAAACTTCTATGCCATCACTTCATTTAACAAACTAACAATTGGACAAATATCTTTCCCCTTCAAATGGGTGAGCAATTATACCCCCACGAGTTCTGTTAATACACATAATTACAAAAGTAGCAAAACCAAAATAAATGAAAATGATCAAAAGCAAAAAATGGACTTACTTTTTGGGCAACAGTGTCATCGTCATTAACAAAATACTGCCTGTTAATAAAGAAGGGACCCTTTTAATCAGATAATCAGCTTTCTCAGTGTCATCAATAAGCACATCAATTATAATCAAACCAATAAGAGCATGACTCCAGATTCAAGTGAAGCAAACTTACTTAACAACTGAATACGAAGGATTATCTTGCAATGGATTAGGATGTGTCTGCACCAAAAATAGAGATTAACAGATTAATTAATTTATCAACAATTATTCAGCAATATTAAGCAGCCACGCGTACTGCGTACAGAAAGACACACAAGCATTACTTAACACATAAATAAAACCGTATATAATAACCCATAATTTCTTCTTCTTTTTTTTCCTCTTTAATAATAATAATAATAGTGGGAAAAACTTAAATTGAAGAAAATTAACAGAATTAACTGATATTAAAGAAATTATTTATTATTAATATTAATAAACAAACTGACGAAAACATTTTGTAAGAATAAAATTTCAAGTGGGACTTTCTTTCAATTTCTTCATTTTCTCAGCAATCAAACAGGCGAGAAACTTACAGGAAGATGTGGAATATAATCCGAGAAATGAGGAACATCTTCAAGAACATAACCAGCTTCTCCGGTGATGATTTTGCGTTCAGAATTCCCCGACATGCTACCGTTGGAGTATGTTACACGTGGCGTAGAAGAATGAGACGAGGTAACAAAATAACGTCTCTGATTGACGGGTGCAGAGTAAGCGTACGTAGGATCGAAGCACCGGAACTTGGGACTGACGAGAGAAGCAGAGCTAGAAATTGAGCTTGAGGTGTCCATCAAGACTGGTGCTAGCTGGTGAGAGTTGAGTAACTCAGACGCAGCAGCATATTTGTAGCCGTTTGATCTGACAGCGATTGGATGGTGAAGTAATTAGTATAATCTTTGTTAATTGGAAAAAAAAAATAGAATTTTTTAATTTTAATTATTTGATTTATTTTGTTCGTTATTGGTTTGGTTACAGTGGCGGGTAACTAAATGATGCAAGATTGCAGGAAGAAGAAAGGAAAGTGAGTCGGTTATTGGGTTGGCGGTTAGGGACTTGAATGATAATTTTAAATTTGTTCTGGCCACAGAAACAGAATCCGCATTAAAGTTTGAATTTTTACTGAGGAAAATAACCTTCGGGTCCAAAAAGTTTAATGAAATTACAAATAATTTGAAATTTTATAGTGGCACGCCAACCTTGAAACGAATCCGAATTAGAATTAAGTCCGAGAATATTCGAAGTTTCGAGGAAAATGTGATACGAGGAGGCACCAAAATAAACAGAAGAGTCCGAGTCCAAGTCCAACAGGAGTACGTATTGATTCATGCCTCAATATTTGGAAAATATTTTGTTCTAAATTAAGTGCATCTCTCCGTCAACAATGTATGGCTTGGGCATTGACCAATGCATGCCCATCCCCTTAAAAATTTTAATTTATAAATTTAAAATAATATTTTTATTATTTATTTAACATTAACGGTTAAAAATAATTTGAAACATCGACTGTCATTAATTTTCAAGGTTTCAATATGTCATTATAATAAGACACTAATTTTTTTGTTCGCATTTTCTGAAAGAAGAAAATGTTGAAGAATTGAGAACACATGTTAAATAAGATTTTTAAGTCTGGGTACTGCTGGTACATCAAAATTGAATACATAATATGAGACGTTGATATAACCTTTCCAAGACTTTGACCTTTGAGCACCAAAAATCTTCTTTTTATTAAAAAATAATAATTAAAAAAAAATTAACTGTAATTGTATTCGTTAATATTTTTATAATTATTGTTTATAATCGAATCCATTTTGATGACAAATTAAACTAAAGAAGCAAAGCGTAGCAATGATCGGATTTTTGGTATATTTGAAATCCAATTCAAAACATTTAATTGAAAAAAATTCACGAGACTCATCGAATAATTGAGAAATTAAAAAATTTGCTAATGGGCTATTTGAGATCGATATTTTTTTGATACTTATATTCGAAATATTAAAAATCATAACCGGTAAAAATCAATTTCAATAAGGATATTTTCGTAATTACATAAGTAAAGTGTAACATAATGGTATTTAGTTCAAATTTAAACATTTGGCTTAAATAAGTTTGCAGTTCGGATCCAGATTGATGCAAAACATGAATTTAATTTTAATTATTCTTGTTACCATAATATTAAAAATTTCTGACACTAAATTTACTGATATCATAGTCAATAATTTCTGAAATATTTTCTTTAAAAAAAATAAAAATAAAATAATGCTTTTATCTCATTTTACTGACAATTTTCAAAAAGTGTCACTAACAAAGTGTCAGTAAAGTCCATTTTTAGCGTAATGCACCTAAATTTTGAAAATTATTCACTTTTCTATCTGCGAAAGCAGAAAAATGGAAAATTGAACACATTTGAAACTTCAGGTGGAAAAATGAACAATTTCAAAATTTTCATGGAAAATGATATTTACTCTATTTATTAGGTGGAAAAATGATAATTTCCTTGAATAGAATTAATTATAAAATGGGGTTGATCAAATAAATTATGAAGTTATTCACAAGCCATATTTTTTTTAACTAATGAATAAGAAAATATTTTTTTTTGGAAATCTGTTGCCAAATCAGCTGCCCCGGATTTAAGCGGAGCAGGTAAAACTTTCGACTGTCTCAGATTCTTATAAGAAACACATCATTTGGATTCAAAATTTGGAAGGCGGATTCTAAGCTTTATATTATCAAGTCACGTCATTTGGGGACATGATGACGTGCTTATGAGTAATGTATGAATCATGTCCCATGCTAATTGAAATAAAATTTAAAAAACAAAATTATTGCTGGTAAGCTTACAAGTTACACGCATGAAGGGATTGTCTTAATTTGTTGGTTTTATTAGCCAAGTAATTAATTTATACTTACAATTGATGTCATTGATGTGGCAGGGTTTTATTTTTATTTTTTATTTTTTAATAGTTATACAGCTGATAGCATAGAATATTAGATATTTAGTTTGTTGGGATTCTAGGGCCGAAAGGATAATGGGTGAATTCAATCACTTGTAGTAAGATATTTAATATCCGTAGTTTCAAGGTAAAATTTCAGAATTTCAGTTCTTATTAGAGATTCGAGGACGAATCTCATTTAAGGGGGAGAGAAAAATATAACATCCCGGTAACCCGATGAATACTAAGTTAGGAATGGAATAATACGTATTATTTGATCATATGAAAGTGTGTATTAGGCTCATGAAATTACTTAAAGCTTATTCGACAAATTCCTTGTAGTACCGTTAAAAAATTCACTTTAAGGTTCATTGCGGATAGCTTTTAGTATTCGGACTGTAACCTTCTCATACGATATCCGATTTTTATGAATTTTATATCGTTGGAAAGTTAAGACCGAGATATACAATTTTCATATTGAACATTTCTTCAAATTCGAAGTTGAAATAGACCGAAAATACAAATCAGATTCGGGTTAACTGTGTCTAAGGGCTGATTTGGGAAATTCTTAAAGTTTTTAACATTTTCTTCATTTACTCCATTGTACCATCTGCCCCTAGTATAAAAGGGGACTCTTTTGCACTCAACCCTCATCAACCAAAACTACTTGATTGAAGCTTCAATCTTCACATGCAAGCTTGGAAAAGGAAAAAGGGAGCTTAGAAGGTTATGTTAGTGAAGGAAAAAAAATGAAATCAAGGTGAATAGAGCTTGACCCAAATCCTTAATATAATGAATTTTGATGATTTGATGATTGTGGTGTGTTGATTGGGTGTGCTTAATGTTGTTTTCATGATTGTTGTGTTTGGAAGTTAGTAATTTGAAAAACCCTCAAATTGTGAAATCCCTAAGTATGAATTTGAGTTGGGGGTTTATAAATGATTATGATTTGGTTTTAAGATAGTGTTTAAGAGTGGAATTGATGATATGTAATGTATTTCTTATGGTTGTAGCTTGTGTGATGTTGAGGAAATGGTGTAAGAAATGGGATTGCGATTTCTGTCCTGGAAACGACGCCGCGTCGCGATGCAAAACACCCCGGCATCGCGACACGTGCTGGAAGAAAAAGTGGATTCTGGATTTGTGCTGGGCTGGGCTGTAACATCCCCGACCTGAGAGATGTTACCGGTAGGGGATAACAGCACTAACCCCATAAGCCTCAGACTTTCCGACTAAATTCTTTGCTACTAAACTATCTAAATACAAGATCACACACAGGGGCCATAGCCCAATTCAATCAACAAAAAAAATACTTTCATTACTCATAAATGCGTACTTAAATATGCTTCTTTTACAACACTTTAATGAATACTTATAATAACTTATACAAGACTAATGCATATGTGCAACTTTGTCTGGACTAGTATACTCTTTGACTCTGAACTGGTGGACTCCAACCCTGGTGACTGCATCAGTATCCGTCCTCCCGAGCTCGTTCTCTGGGAAACCTACAAAATACAGAAACTGGAGTGGGGGTTAAATCGCTATATGATATAAGTGAGTGGACTAAAAATGAAAAAAAAACTATTATTAAAACATTTAGTTTTTAAAACAGAGATATCATAAAATATCTTTATAAGAAAACTGGTTGATGCTTTAAAATTACGAATTTCTTATAAAACTGCTGGATCTGAAAACTTTCTTTTCTAAATCTCTTTCTGAAGACTGTAAGTGAAAACTGAAAACTTTTTCAGAAATCCGTATCTCTGTCTGAAAAACTGGATGTATGAGGGAGTTACGTATCGTCGTCCCCTCATACGCCTAACTGGAGCCAGTAGTGCAAATCCATGACTTTGGGGCGTTACGTATCGCCTTCCCCCAAAATATGTCACTACTGTCTCGAAAACTGGTGGTCTTGGGGGCGTTACGTATCGCCGTCCCCCAAGCCACAAACTGGAGCTGCGGGTGCGGATCTATGCTACCACCCAAGCTCTGAAACTGGGGTCTAGGGGCGTTAAGTATCACCGTCCCCTAGCCCGGCTCGAGGATCTGAGAGCGTCCCCTCAGTCCTCCACATGTGCACATGTCACTATATCCGTCAATTCCAAACTATATCAAGTTACATATTGGGGTGAGTTTTTACCTCATGCCCCGAAAAACATGAAAACCATACTTTAAATCTTAAAACCGTAAAAACGGTTTTCTGAAAATCATTTTCTTTCTCAAAGCATAATTATATATAACAATAACTGAAAATAAAAGCTTCTAACACCCTAAAGCGTAAAATGTAAGTCTGATATGAAAATGCGAAATGAAAATCAAGTAAAAAAAGAAAGTGTCCACTCACTGATCTGGGATTCGGCTGGTACTGGAGCCCTCGATGAATGAGATGGTGGTTCTTGTGGATATCCTATGATCATAACTTCATTAGAATCAATCGTAGTAAAATAACCTTGATACATTTGGTACTTAAAGATTCATCCATATTATATACACAAGGCTTATTACAGTTATAATTTGATACAAGATGTGTGTTCAAACTGATACGAGACCCTAAGATTGGTCTCTAACGCGTTAGGATGGAACTGGGGGGGGGGGGGGGTTTAAAACTGATTTGGTGTGAAACTGGTCTTGTGTTGCATCTCTTAAATTTTTTTCCAGTTTCTGGTCGTCGTGTCGCGACGCAAGCCTAATGCTCGTCGCGACGCGCTGATGCTAGTTTTATTTTTCTTCTCTGTTTTGCCGGCGTCACGACAAAAGCTGCACGTCACGATGCGCCGGTGTTTCCCATGAGCAGAACATGCTTTCACCGAATTCATACCTCCCCAATTCAATTCCCACACTTCTCAATCAAACCCATACCAAAACCATTATTCCAAACATCATACAACATACAATACTACATAATTCAAATCATTCATTCATCCATACCAAACTTTATTCCATTCCAATACCCCATAAAAGATTTAAACCCCAAAATTTAATAACTTTAATCCATAAGTTCAATCTCACAATTCTTATCTCAATCCTCAACACAACTCATCATTTACACTTAGTTATCATCCAATACCCCTATTTTATTATCATTAACCACTTATAAAACTTCAAAATCCATAATTTATCCAAACTTTAAATCCACCAAATTTGGGTGTTTAGCTTAGGGATTCATTTTCCTATACATTTGTCATTAAAATGCATCTACCATCATCCCCTCATCTTTATTTTACCATTATACAATCAAAATCTAAATATTTCAAGATTTGGGTAAAATGAGTTTTACCTTTATACTCTTTGATTTATTCATTCTCCATGCCCTTCTTTGTGCTAAGCTTGCTTGCTTCCCTTTCCTTCTTTCTTTATTTCTCTTCTTTTCTTCTTCTTCTTCTCCTCTTTTCTTTCGACTTCCTATTCTTTTTTTTTTCTCTTCATTTTCATTTCAAATTTTTGGGAAAATAGTGAATAATAGCTCCTTTTTATAGTGGACCCAATTGTTATTTGGAAAGTTTAGGAGAAGAGTAGAAAAATCTAGAAAATTGGAGATTTCTCCATTTAGCCCCGAAATTACTATTCATCCAGATTTTGACTTGCGTTTTTGACCCGGTTCTGGTCCGAATTTAGAAAAATGTTTAAGGCGGAATTTGTAGGTCTCGGTCTAAGATTTCCGACGATATAAAATTCATAAAAATGGAAGATCGTATGAAAAATTTACGCCCTAAATATTATGGGCGGTTAAATGAGTAAGGTACAGTCTCGCCCCGGGTCTTTGAGAAATTAACCGATTGTCCCCAAAATCATCTCATAAGCATATTTGAGTCTCAACATAATTTATTCCATGTTATCTTCGTCCAACAATACTATAGCGTTGCAACGTAATAGTAACTAAATTACCGGTCGTTACAAATTCTCCCCCCTTAAATAGGATTCGTCCTCGAATCCTTTATGGTGTCTACCCGTGGTATCTTAGTTTTCGATAATATCTTATTCTATACTTGTCTTCTTATCTCTAACCTATGTTGGCTACTTAATCTTCCTATTTTCCTTTTCCTAAGTCCTCGTGCTGTAATACTTCTGCTGAGTACTTTTGGCTACTGTCCTTCTGTTCTTTCGCTGTACCTCGTACTCCTTATCTCTAAGATTTATTTCTTCTAGACCTTCACTTATGCCCCATAACTCCTTAAATTGAGCAAATTCTTAATAACTAGTACCTTGACTGTCACCAAAGGTTCTAATATCTCATACCTATACTTGATATTTCTCTATTCCACTTGTCCATCTTGACCTTAACATTATTTCTCATTACTCGACTATCAACTTCCTATATTTCCTTTACAACCCTCAGCAGTCTTTAAGGTTTTTTCTTCCATGACTTCTTTTCATTAACCTATTTCGTCGTCCCTGTACTATAATACAAATATACCAAACCACCCATACCCGCGGCTAAACCATCGCAAACCCGTAGTGGTTTGGTCACCTTAAGCTAGGGCTGGGTACCTTACGCGATTCCTCTATCAAAAATTTTCCTTGTTATTTCTTATTGTAATCTTTAATGTATTCTTTTCCATTATTATTGTACCTTTGCAATTCCACTCTCTAAATCTTTCTTAGTATTCTTTTCATTATTTCTTTATTTTTCTAAGAGCTTACTTGGTCTGTGTTTCATTCTTGGACTATATGTTATAGATCTCAATTCTCGATCTTACTCTACTATTCTTTTATATCCATTTGTCTTCTTATTCGCGGTCGCAACTAAGTATTTTCTCTTTATAAATTCCCATATTAAGGTAAACTTTCTTTCTTGGTTTTTATATTATATTACTCTTATGTCAATACTTACTTAGTATGTTCTCTCCTGTTCATTATTACCCTTTGACTATCTCAATTTCCATACTAGAATCAGCCATCTTGTTGATTTACTGTTCTATTCATTCTCTATATGCATCTACTATAGGTCATATCTTCTTTCTTTACTTGATGGATACTTGTTCTAATATGTCATTGGTTATCCTTAACACTGTCATTTACATCCTTATCATATACTTAGTTACTACTTCTTCTCTTGTTACTTTATCTAATGGTTTCTCTTTACATATATTACTCGGATTATCTTTTCTTTTCTCATTATTCTGATTTGATGTTGTCCTTAAAGGCCATACATTTCAATCTTTTATCACTACTCTTGTACTTGCTTCTGGAGTACCTTAAGGTTGTACTTTTGGTCCATTTTGTTATCGGTAACGATCGAGGGTTGGGAGTGTGGGAGCTAGTCTTGAGGCCCCTCTGATATAGTGTCTCAGTGACATATATTTGCGCCTAAGATTCTTGTGTATATCTATCTGGGATCTCTTTCCATGATGAGTACTTCTGCTAAAACTTTTCTGACTTATCTTTTCTAACTTTACTTCTGGTTCTTTCATTAATTAATCACTTCACATCCTATACAAGTCCTTCCAGAAGCATACTCTCTAAAAAATTCCTTATCCAGTCTCTTTATCCTTCCTGTTACTTAACTTCCTGCGGTTACCGCACTCTTTCTCTGGGTACTACTATAATCTTTTTGCTATCTTTTCTAAGTGGCGCCTTTTACTATAATGGTTCATTTCTTATCTTATTTTCTTACTCCTTACTCATTTACTTTCTTGAAAATTTCATTTGCTTCAACTACTAAAATCCTTATTCTTAACTCTATGAGGTTCTTTATAAGTTGTTCACTATCTTCATATGAATCATTTTCCATGTTCTTTTGTACTTCCACTTTCTTTATTTCCTTGAAGGTCATTGTTTTCGTGAAGGTTTCCTGCACTTAACTCATTCTTAATATAGTTATTTAAACCTTTTCTTTTTAAGTTTCTAGTTTAGGATCCTTTGGATTCATCAAACTAGTTGTCGAGCTATCTCGCAATTGTCTAATCTAACAGTTACTCTTCTTTACTGGTTTTGCTCTTTTCTAGGATTCCACCATTTTCATGTCTTATTTCCTTACTATAGTTCTTACTAAGATAACTGTGAATCATTCCTCTATTTGGTTCTTAAATCTCAACTTCATGTTCCTACTATAGCTATTGATTTGATCACTTTATCCTTTCGTCCATATTGGTATTCTTATCATTTCTTAAGTATCTCCAACTTCTTAGGTTTATTCTTATGGTCTTCTACATATCTCTACTATCTCAGCTTACCTATGGGTTCTACGATATTTGATCTAATCGTGATTTTCTATTGGTCGAGTAAACCTTACTATGTCTTTCTTTAATCTTTGCGCTACCCTGGGTTTTCTTTCTTTACATCCTTAAAAATTTCTTTGATCCTTCTTCTAGGTGGTTTGTCTCTCAAGGCCTTTTCATTTCTCGAAATGAACTCCCGTTGGTTTCCTTATATCATACTGATAGGAACTACTTAAATCTCATTGGTTCTTTCTTTATGTCTAGGGGAACTTCTTCATCATCGTTCTAGTACTCGATGTCCTGATAGAACCTATTACTAATGTAGGATGGGTATGAGGTAGACTCTATCAGGAATACTTCCTTAACTGATATCTCGTAGGAGGGAAAATCTGGGTAAATAAAAGTTTTATCTATTGGATCTCTTGATTAGGGAGAGCTAACGGTTATTTCAATCGCCACTCATCTTGTTTGCTTACAAATTTGTGTTTTGGAAGATCTAAAGTCTTTATTCTTCTTTATAACATTCTGTCATTTCTTATCTGTTTCCATTTCTCTATCTCTATCTACCTTCTGCTTCTTACTCCGCTTACTAAATTCTCATTTTCTATCCTTATTAGAAATTCAGCTATAACACTCTATTTTACGTTTCATATTACTGCTTTAGTTCCTTCTAACTCTTTTTATCCTTACAGGCCTATACCTATACTTTGCTAACTTTGGCTGATCTTCCTTCCAAGTCCTTGAGTGAACTCTTATTGGATCTCTTATGGTCATCAATGCCCATAATATAGGCTCTATCAGGGCAATTCCCTTACCTGGTGTCATTGGAGAATTCGATGACTAGATAGTTTAAGGTTTTATCTCTATCGGATTGCTAGAGGAAAAGTAAATAACCATTCCTGTTTCGCACTTGGGGATGTAGGTTGGGGTTTAAGTATCTGGAGTTCGTTAAATCCTTTTAACATCTATGTCCGTAGAGGTTCTCAAGGTTACTCTAGGTTTCTTACTTCTGTTGTTTCTATGGCTATTCTCCGATACTCATAGAACTCACTAGGTATGAGAGGATCTCGAAGACTATTGGATTTACTTGGAAGAATTTCTTGAGTAGGAATAGAATCTTAATTTTTACTAGGCAACTCTAATACTTGTTGGAGCTTTCATTATTCTCTTTTACTGCTATGGGTTCTTGTGTTTAGCCTACTGCTCTGGTTCTATATTCTCTATCTTGTTTTACTTCTCTTCTAGCTTTATCTTTCTCTTTCTACTCTTCTAGGTGCATATCTCTAAGCCTTTCTATTTCACTATGTCTCTATACATCTCTGTCTCTAACTGGTTCAAGCTTTTATACATGTTCTCTTCTGGCTTTCTCTTTTTCTCTCTCGGATTATTTTTTGTGGAACTTATTATCTGGTCCCCTAGCTTATACTGAACCTCGGGAAGTAATCTAAGATGATTACAGAATGATCATTAACTAGAGTGAGGACAATGATTCAAATGGATGAGGAATACTTACTAACCTGTCGGTGGATCCTGAAGGCATACTCGAAGATCGGATACTGGAGATGTATTGCCTCATATAGGGGTATCCCGGACATACTATGTATACAAGACCCCAACACTCTGCCCACTGCAGTCACTGACTCCCTAGACTATGCTCTGAAACCATCTTTGTAACATCCCCGACCTAGGAGATGTTACCGGCAGGGAATAGCAGCACTAACGCCATAAGCCTCAGACTTTCCGACTAAATTCTTTGCTACTAAACTATCTAAATACAAGATCACACACATGGGCCATAACCCAACTCAATAAAAAAAAATACTTTCATTACTCAAAAATACGTACTCAAATATGCTTCTTTTACAACACTTTAATGAATACTTATAATGACTTATACAAGACTAATGCATATGTGCAACTCTGACTGGACTAGTATACTCTTTGACTCTGAACTGGTGGACTCCAACCCTGGTGACTGCATCAGTATCCGTCCTCCCGAGCTCATCCTCTGGGAAACCTACAAAATACAGAAACTGAAGTGGGGGTTAGATCGTTATACGATCTAAGTGAGTGGACTAAAATGGAAAAACTATTATTAAAACATTTAGTTTTTAAAACTGAGATCTCATAAAATATCTTTATAAGAAAACTGTTTGATGCTTTAAAATTCTGATTTTCTTATAAAACTGCTGGATATGAAAATTTTCTTTTCTAAATCTCTTTCTGAAGACTGTAACTGAAAACTGAAAACTTTTTCAGAAATATGTATCTCTGTCTGAAAAACTGGACGTATGAGGGCGTTACGTATCGCCATCCCCCATACGCCTAACTAGAGCCAACAATGCAAATCCATGACTTTGGGGCGTTACGTATCGCCGTCCCCAAAGCATGCCACTACTGTCTCAGAAACTGGTGGTCTTGGGGCGTTACGTATCGCCGTCCCCACAGCCACAAACTGTAGCTGGGGGTGTGGATCTATGCTACCACCCAAGCTCTGAAATTGGGGTCTAGGGGCGTTACATATCACCGTCCCCCTAGCCCGGCTCGAAGATCTGAGAGCGTCCCCTCAGTCCTCCACATTTGCACATGTCACTATATCCGTCAATTCCAAACTATATCAAGTTACATACTGGGGTGAGTTTTTACCTCATGCCCCGAAAAATATGAAAACCATACTTTAAATCTTAAAACCGTAAACACGGTTTTCTGAAAATCATTTTCTTTCTCAAAGCATAATTATATATAACAATAACTGAAAATAAAAGCTTCTAAAGCCATAAAGCGTAAAATGTAAGTCTGATATGAAAATGCGAAATGAAAATCAAGTAAAAAAAGAAAGTGTCCACTCACTGATCTAGGATTCGGCTGGTACTGGAGCCCTCGTCGAAGGAGATGATGGTTCTTGTGGATATCCTATGATCGGAACTTAATTAGAATCAATCGTAGTAAAATAACCTTGATACATTTGGTACTTAAAGATTCATCCATATTATATACACAAGGCTTATTACAGTTATAATTTGATACGGGATGTGTGTTCAAACTGATACGAGACCCTAAGATTGGTCTCTAATGCGTTAGGATGGAACTGGGGGGTTTAAAACTGATTTGGTGTGAAACTGGTATTGTGTTGCATCTCTTAAAATTTTTTCCAGTTTCTGGTCGTTGCGTCGCGACATAAGCCTCATGCGCGTCGCGACGCATTTATGCTAGTTTTATTTTTCTTCTCTATTTGCCGGCGTCGTGACGCGCCAGCGTTTCCCAGGAGTAGAACCTGCTTTCACCAAATTCATACCTCGCCAAATTCAATTCCCACACTTCTTATCAAACCCATACAAAAATCATTATTCCAAACATCATATAACATACAATACTACATAATTCAAATAATTCATTCATCCATACCCAACTTTATTCCATTCCAATACCCCATAAAAGATTTAAACCCCAAAATTTAATAACTTTAATCCATAAGTTCAATCTCACAATTCTTATCTTAATCCTCAACACAACTCATCATTTACACTTGGTTATCATCCAATACCCCTATTTTATCATCATTAACCACTTATAAAACTTCAAAATCCATAATTTATCCAAACTTTAAATCCACCAAATTTGGGTGTTTAGCTTAGGGATTCATTTTCCTATACCTTTGTCATTAAAATGCATCTACCATCATCCCTTCATCTTTATTTTACCATTATACAATCAAAATCTAAATATTTCAAGATTTGGGTAAAATGGGTTTTACCTTTCTACTCTTTGATTTCTTCATTCTCCATGCTCTTCTCAGTGCTAAGCTTGCTTGCTTCCCTTTCCTTCTTTCTTTCTTTCTTTCTTTCTTTCTTTCTTTCTCTTCTTTTCTTTTATTCTTCTTCTTCTTCTTCTCCTCCTTTCTTTCGGCTTCCTATTCTTTTCTCTCTCTTCATTTTCATTTCTAATTTTTGGGAAAATAGTTAATAATAGCTCTTTTTTATAGTGGACCCAATTGTTATTTGGAAATTTGAGGAAAAGAGTAGAAAAATCTAGAAAATTGGAGATTTCTCCATTTAGCCCCGAAATTACTATTCATCCAGATTTTGACTTGCATTTTTGACCCGGTTCTGATCCGAATTTGGAAAAATATTTAACGCGGAAGTTGTAGGTCTCGGTCTAAGCTTTCCGAAGATATAAAATTCATAAAAATTGGAGATCGTATAAAAAGGTTACGCCCTAAATATTATAGACGGTTAAATGAGTATGGTACAGTCTCGTCCCGGGTCTTTGAGAAATTAACCGATTGTCCCCAAAATTATCTCATAAGCATATTTGAGTCTCAACATAATTTATTCCATGTTATCTTCTTCCAACAATTCTATAGCGCTGCAACGTAATAGTAATTAAATTACCGGTCGTTACCTGGGCGCGAAACGAGGCACATTTAAAAAAAAATAAAAATATTTTCAATCGTTCCGGTTTTATCCTAAGATGTTTGGGGGTACTTTAAGGGCTTTGTATAGATGAATAGACACATGATAAGTAATATCATAAGCATAAACATCAACCATTGGTTGTACATACTTTTATTACAAGGATAACTAACGATTTCTTTGGCCTTAGTTCATCGGCCAGACACTTGGAGATTACCTACACCGCATACAATACCTAAATTTTCCTAAAACTGCGAGTGGATACTTTTCTCTTATTTGGGAGTTGTAGGCACTGCATTTTTACACATAAGTCCCTATGATGAGTCTCATTTTGGAGACACTACCTTTTAAGTCACGGAGGTCACGGGGGAAACGGACATCGGAAGGGGAAATTCAGAATAAACAAGGTTCACTGTTTTCGTTAGTGCTGCGTTCGTGTTTACGTTCGAACGTCAAACGGATTGCGGGCGTTCGTGCCGCGTTCGAGGAAGCGTTCGAAACGTGGTGTCGGTAATTCTGGTTTTGCTGCTACCCTCACATCCAGCCCAATTAGCCCCCCAAAGTCCATAAAAAACACATCCCAATTTAAATAAATAAATATTAATTAAAATATTAACTAAATAAGATAATAATTAAATTAATTAAATATAAATAAATAAAACATATACCAAACATAAAATAAGCAATTACCAACTTAAACTAAAATCATTCCTAAATTAAACAAATCACATACTAAATCAAAAATATAATCATACCAAGTTAAAATCAATCAACCAATATATTATTCCTAACTTAAAATATTGTATTCCTAAACCAAGCCAATCAAATATTCAACCTTCCCTATCTAGCCAAGATTTGTCCCCCCCACAATCTTTGACTTCCCTTAACCAAACCATATCAAATCCCTCTTTAATTAGCCAAATCTCTTTCCTTGTCAAGCCCAACCCTTTGCCTATAAAAAGAACCCTTCACCAACCTTCTCACCCCTAGTCCCTAGCTCATACACAACACATAAAAATTACAGGAAGAACACACCCAAAAACAGTAAGCAAAAGATAAAGAGGAACGGCAGCGAAACCACAAGGAAACAATAGCAAAAGACGGAGAACGACGACTCAAAGCAGTAAGACAACGAACGAGAACAGTGAACCAGTGAACCGGGAGAGTTGCGGAGCATCCACCCTTCCGACGATCGTGTACTGTACATCCGAGAGGTGATTTAAAAGGTTAGACCTGAGGGTACCTTTTCATTAGTTTATATTTGTTTTTTTTTATTATTATTGAATTCTATTCGCATGAGAGTCGTTTATGGATGCATGTTGTGGCTTGAATGAAATGGAAGAGTGTCGTCTCTTGTGGTATATAGGATGGAAACCCAGACGTAAATTCCGTAGCCGAATCCGAATGGACGGTAGTGCGGTCTGTACTTGGGATACAACTCCACGTACCACTTGAGTAAACGACACCTTCTATTGTTTTGTGTTGCTTTTATTTATTTATTTTTCGTCACTTAAATTCTGCATGTTGCTTATTTATGCATGACTCAATCGAGCGCATGGGCTTAGTAAGTGGAATGAAAGATCCCCTATGGGGAGGGGTTAAAGCCCTTTACCACGATGCTTTCCCGCGCCGGTTGATGCGTGTTCGGTTGGATGCAAGACACGTTCAATCGGACATACTTAGAATAATATGATTGTCTTTATGTTTGTATGCATGATGTGATGTGACGCGCATGGGCTTAGTATGTTGGTCTAAAGGTCCTTTCTCTTTGAGAGATCAAGAGCCCCAAAAGGCCACCTTTACGGCAGTACTTCTCCGCGCCCCTTTATTTTGTTGTTTATGTATTGCGTCCCATTTCACGCATCAGGTCTGTTCCCGTTCGAACGCGTTTACGAACGCAACTCGAACGCGCATGCATTTTTGCCTCATCATGCATCAGGTCTCATTTCCGTTCGAACGCGTTCATGAACGCCATATGAACGTGAACATTCTGTTTCATTTCCGTTCGAACGCGTTATCAAACGCCATACGAATGCGAGCATTCTGTTTCATTTCCGTTCGAACGCGTTATCAAACGCCATACGAACGCGAACCTTCTGTTTACCGTTCGAACGCGTTTACGAACGCTACACGAACGCGCACACACTGAACTGAGTCTGTCTTATCATATTCATGCATGATTGCCTCTTGGTTGATCTTTCTTGTGTTATATAGCCAACCGTATTATTTGTATTCCTGCATTTATCCATTCTATGTGTTCTTGGGATTGTATTCAAGCATGATTAGGCTGTTAGCATGTTATTTGGTTAATAGGTTCATGAGATAGTACTCAAGCATGATTATGTTGTTCTTAGTTTTCCATATCATAGGATTGAAATATGTTCATGAGATTTCCACGTGATGTTGCATGTTGTGATGAACTTGTTGATGTATGCATATGAATTTAGAAGCATGATATTTTTGAAAATAAATGTTATTTAAGCCTGGTTAAATTATTACATAAATCATTTTATTACAAGTGACATAAGTAAGGGACCATTCCGAACCCAACGGTTTGAGGTCTTCCCTTGCGAGGGGTGAGTGCGGCCTAAAAATCATTTTCCCGGTTCACACCGGGTGGCGACTCCATTTACTCTCCGGTTTAGTCCCCCGTGGCTACTCCGTACTCCCGACCGGGCCGCGAGCCCAGAACAACATGCGTCGTCCAGTTTCTGTGTCCCACAGGAGTATTTATTTTAAAGTTTTAATTGTGACTTATGATATGATTTTACAGATCATTGATTCATTGGTTTTACTTAAAATGATGATTTCATGTGAATATGATATATTATTTAAGCTTTTGATAAAGTTTGGTTTCAGATAAATGCTTTGATGATGAAAATGATTTCAAAGATATGGATTTATGATTTTGGAGGCATGAGGGAAAAATCCACCTCAGATGTAACTTGATACAGATGGAATTGACAGATATGGAATTGACGGACATGGTATTGATGGATATCGATATTGATATCGGATATAGACGTGTGCACACAAGATACATGACTAGAGATGATAGAAGCCTCTAGATCCTGGGTATTGGGCTAATGGGACTGTGAGTACAACGCCCCTAGACCCGGATTTTTCAGAGACAAGTTGGTGGCACTGATAGCAGCACTGTTTACTGGCTTAGTGGCTTGGGGGACTGTGCGTACAACGCCCCAAGACCATGGGACTGTTTACAATTGATTTTACATATAAATCTGTGAATGGTTTTCAAAAAGGTTTTCGGACAGGAAATTCATATTTAAATTTTATAAATTCAGAGATGGACTTTTTTTTGACTTGATTCTTTAAAGAGAATGGTTTTATAAAGGAGTTCTCAATAGAACTCACGACTTAGAGAATTCTAGAAAATATTTTCTGAGCAGGAAATATTGATTCTTAAGATGATTTTGGTTTTGGAACCATGGATTTTATAAAGTACATCAGTTTTGTTTGTTTTTTTTAAAACTGTCCACTCACTAGGTTGTTCAAACAACCTAACCCCATCACTCCCAGTATTTTATTTTACAGGTAAATCTGAAGGACGAGTTTGAGAGGATGGATACTGATGGCATCCACTTAGGTGTTGAGTCCACCATGTTGTGTCCAGAATGCAGCATAGTCAGAGTCGAGTAAAAGTTGCATGATATACATTGCATAATATCAGTCTATGAGTGTGTCAAACATTAGATTTGTGGTGTAAAGTATTTTTGAGTTTATTGTATGGAAACATGAGATGCATTTCTATGAGTATTGAGTTGGGCATTGGACCCTTTGTATGAACTTATGTTTGGGATGATTATGATAGTTTTGATCAGTTAGATTGGTTTAAGGCTCATGGGGATAGTACGGCATATTCTCTGCCGGCGGTAACATTTTCTAGGGAGTCAGTGACTGCAGTGGGTAGAGTAGAGTGTTAGGGTTTTGTATATGTGGTATGTCCAGGATGCCCGTATGCGAGACACTACCTCTCCAGTATCTGATCCTCGAGTACATCCTCAACTCTATACACAGGTTAGTAAGTTTTCCCAAGTTATTCAAATATTTTTCCTTATGAAAGTAACTATACTCTATATCCAAGTTGAGAATTATTCTATAGTTATTGTTACATATTACCAGAAGTACAAGCAAGTTATGAGACCAGATAATAAGTTTTGATAATATTCACTCAAGAGAGTGGGAAGAGAAATTTATGATATAAGTGAAATGGTGATCTACTAATGTTTAAAGCGACTAGAGATAGTAAGAGGTAGTGATACATGATGAGATAATAAGGAAAAAAAATGCCAGAACTTAAAGGAGTAAGAGAAATATTACAAGCCTGGGCAAGAGTATAATGTCGAGTAGACCTACGTAAGGTTCATTTCTTTCTCGGAAGATTTCTTCCTTCCAAAAAAAAAACTTTCAAATAGATCAAAAGCCTTTGAATACTTCATATTGATGGAAAGCTTTTTGAATCAAGAAGGATAGTTAGAAAGATAAAATGATGCAAGAGACTTGTTTCAGGTATGGAAGTTTTTAAATGACTTGAAATACCAAAAATGGCGTAGAGATTCTAGACATCTAAACTCAGACACGTAAACATATAAACTGAATAACATAAGGAAAATTGATTATATATCCTTGTTATGAAATTAGATTTAGATTAGGTCTAAGTAATTTAGATATAAAACCTCTTGATGATTATAGTTAAGGGAATTGTTTTGACTGAGTTTGTTTCACACCTATATTATTCGAATAATTGACATTACCAAGTATAGAATACATGAACCAAGACAAGGATGTTGATACCTGTTGGGACATAAGATGCTTATCCCAGCCTTTTCCAATATATATATATATATATATAACTGGAAATATTTGTAAAGGAGCCTGAGGATGATATACCCTATGGTAAACCAATTGGAAAAGATGTAGAAAAATTTCTGGGATTGACAAGAAATCGGGGAAATTGATATAAGATTCCACGGACAAGCGTGCAATACCAGTAAAAAGGTTATGAATTAGATTAGTGCTAGTAGAAATTCCTATAAAGTTGGAAGAATAGATCCATGGGATTTGGGATACTGAAGAGTTAACCAGACTACTATTTCAAGTAAAAAGACTAAATGGTATAGGTTGTAATTTATAACAGGAAAATACAATAGAGATATATATGTTGTAGTCCCCAATAGTGAATTACCACTAATCTTAGCAGCACAGTTTGAATTAAGAGATGGAATATGGACATAATAATGAAGGATACAGAAGATAATGAGAAAGATGGTATATACCATAGTGATGGTAAAGTTAATGGAGATCTCAAGACAGCTGATAAAAAATTATGAAATGCAGAAAATAAAAGAGAATATCTATCTAAATAGGCGGATCATGAGATAACAGAATAGTCGAACCAGAGAAATCTAAAAGAATTTAGATCAGAATTGTAAGATGATAATATCTTGTAAGGAAGATAAATAAAGTAATTCTCAAGACATAGGGAAGTCGACTTACAAAGAGAATCCATGATATCAGTATAGAAGAGTTAGTAAAATAGTAATACCAAATCAAAAGTGAGTGTATTGGGACTTCAGGAAAACATGACCTATTGTAGAAATGAATTTTGAGTATTGTTGGAAGAAGTAATTTGGGTAGTTTCGAACAGAAATGCAGTTAGGTGGGAGTCATTATCTGATAAGTAAATAAGGGAATCTTAGATTCATAAGGAATCAGTATGTACATATATAACTAGTAGTTAAGCGAATCACCACAAGTGGTCTTGATATGAACTGCTGGTGTCAATCATCTGTCATCTAAAGTTTATGAAATATCAATAATTGAAAAAAATATAAATGTGTAGTAGGCGAGTTAGCTGTTCGCCCCATTAGAAAGAGACTTGAGACAAATCATGCAAAAATACATCTCATTTAGAGATTTCTGGTGCTGAAAAGAAGATTGTTCAGGCCCTCACCCCTTTGCTTTACATCTTGTCACCGCAAACTTATTACTCTTTCAAATCAAGCAAGAATATTGTGGAAGTGTTTTTATGAAAATATTGATACATTTCTCTATAAAGAGACGCTTGATTCTTAGTGAATGAATCAATAAATTTCTTTCATGGTATCTTCAACTACTAATCCTAGCCCCTGCCCAAAGGTTGCCAGAGCTAAAGTGATATATCAAAAACTTTGCAAATGGCCAATCATCGATCGAGCAGTCATAGATTCCAAATATGTTCAAGATCTTTGGAGGGATATTTACAATTGCTTATTTACAACTCCATCTGCCTTGTTGCCTAGAGAAATTACGATGGATATCGTGAATCGAGTTCCTACTAACTTCATGAGGTGGTGCTATATTCTTCGAACCATCTAGAATGGAAAAACAGATGGCTTGATACAATACAAAAATAATTCTACAATTGTCCACTGTGGATATCACAGATATCATTCCATAGTTTTTCTTTTAAACAGTCACAAATTCTTTGATCATTGTCAATGGAGTCTAGGCACTTTGTTTGAACTTGGGTTCTTGAATAGATTTATTCTTGGGTCAAGTCCAATTCATCCTAATAGTTCTGGTATCTTAGAAGCCAGCTTTTATGAAATTTCCCCATTTGTCAGCAATATTTTGCATCGATGGTATAAAAGCCACAAAAGTATTACTGTCTAGATCGAAACCATTATCCCAAAGTGGACGGATGACAATTCATTCGTATTCCACCCCATTCATCTGATTAGAATTATACTGTCATACCAGCTCACTGATTGGAGACTTATCAATTGGACATCGAGACTAAAACTTAGAGTCTATTACGGATATAAGGATTTTTCAGAAGAGATTACCTTCTGTCATACCTGTGATCTTAGAGCTCTCTCTGCAGACTCTGTTCTCCGAAGTTTAGAGAGTAATATTATTGAAAGAGACTGGCAACTCTTCACTACTATTGAAGAGTCATCAATGAGTATTATCCAAGGCTATAACAAAATCAAGTTTCCTGATAGTCTCAAATCTAAATCCTCATCGGTGATATTCCTATGTCTCATAGAGCCCAAAGACAATGAGAGGATCATCAGTATGTATGAATGATCATGTTCTTGCCTTACAACCAAATTGCTATATCCCCTTATGTAACATTCACTGTTATAATTTGTTGCTTTGCAGATGTAATTGCCTATACCCATTTTATTTAAAGTCTGAATTAACATAGTTGCTATTTCCTGGATTGAGGACATATCCTATCAAGATTCTTGATGTTTTCCTCTTCAGTCAATAAAGAAGTTTTCAAGAAAAAAAAATTACAAAATGTTGAGCATAGTATGGGTAAAGAAGACATGACTTAGATGTAACCGTCTAGAAAGTCTTAAAAAGCATTAGAGTATAATTGCTAACTTACTTGGATAATCGAGTTAGAGAATGTCGTAATAATTAGAGGTTTAAGAATGAAATTCTTTGATGGTGGTGGTGAATGAAGTATGATAGTAAATATGTTACTACTTAGCAGAATTTTACAGGATGAAAACGAGAAACTACCTACCAAAACTTTAAAACTTAGATGAAGCATGTGCCAACATGGTAAGGGTTATTTTATTAAGGGATGACAAGTTAAAAGGAGGACTACATGTGTATACTAGCTAAGTAATTAACGAACAACGATAAGGATTTGAGCTATTGAGTTTATATTGTTCTATGGTTTGATACCAGTTTATGTGAGATTGTCACAAAGTAGAACGATATATATGGTAAAGCAGAGTTGGCTATGTGAAATCATAGATATTGAAATGTTTTGGAATCTATGGAATTGGATATTGTGATTTAATGGTATTGAAATGAATTGATTGTATTTAAATAGATAATAGCATGTTTTATTATTATAAGTTACTGGAGTGATAATTGGGGGTTAAATTCTTGTGTTTTAATGTTGAAGTATTGGGGAATGCTTGTGAGAATGTGGTAATGTTGATATTGGTGTTATATGTTGGTTTATACAGTGAACAATTTGTTAGGATTCTATGGCCTAGAGGATAATGGGTGAATTCAGTCACTTGTGGTAAGATATTTAATATCCGCAGTTTCAAGGCAAAATTTTAGAATTTCAGTTCTTATTAGAGATTCGATGACGAATCTCATTTAAGGGGGGGGGAGAAAAATATAGCACCCCGGTAACTCGATGAATACTAAGTTAAGAATGGAATAATACCTATTATTTGATCATATGAAAGTGTGTATTAGGCTCATGAAATTACTTTAAGCTTATTCAAAATTCCTAGTAGTACCGTTAAGAAATTCACTTTAAGGTTCATTGCGGATAGCTTTTAGGATTTGGATTGTAACTTTCTTATACGCATCTGATTTTTATGAATTTTATATCGTTGGAAAGCTAATACCGAGATCTACAACTTTTATATTGAATATTTCTTCAAATTCGAAGTTAAAACAGACCAAAAATATAAATCAGATTCAGGTGAACTGTGTCTAAGGACTGATTTGGGAAATTCTTAAAGTTTTTAACATTTTCTTCATTTACTCCATTTTACCATCTGCCCCTAGTATAAAAGGGGACTCTTTTGCACTCAACCCTCATTTTGTGAAGAAGTAAAACGTGAGAGAGGGAGAGAAGTGCAGAATTTTCCTTTTAATTTATCAACTAAAACTACTTGATTCAAGCTTCAATCTTCACATGCAAGCTTGGAAAAGGAAAAATGGAGCTTAGAAGGTTATGCTAGTGAAGGTAAAAAATGAAATCAAGGTAAATAGAGCTTGACCAAATCCTTAATATAATGAATTTTGATGATTTGATGATTGTGGTATGTTGATTTGGTGTGCTTGATGTTGTTTTCATGATTGTTGTGTTTGGAAGTTAGCAATTTGAAAAACCCCCATATTGTGAAATCCCTAAGTATGAATTTGAGTTGGGGGTTTATAAATGATTATGATTTGGTTTTAAGATAGTGTTTAAGAGTGGAATTGATGATATGTAATTTATTTCTTATGGTTGTAGCTTGTGTGATGTTGAGGAAATGGGTAAGAAATGGGATTGCAATTTCTATCCTGGAAACGGCGACGCGTCGCGACGCAAAACACCTCGGCATCGCGACACATGGAAGAAGAAATGGATTCTGGATTTGTGCTGGGCTGGGTGTGACACGAGGCACATTTAAAAAAATATATATATATATTTTCAATCATTCGGTTTTATCCTAAGATGTTTGAGGGCACTCTAAGGGCTTATATAGATGAATAGACACATTATAAGTAATATCATAAGCATAAACATCAACCATTGGTTGTACATACTTTTATTATAAGGATAACTAACGATTTCTTTAGCCTTAAATCATCGGCCGGACACTTGGAGATTACCTACACCGCATACCGTACCTGAATTTCCATAGCACTGTGAGTGGGTACTTTTCTCTTATCTGGGAGTATTTATTTTAAAGTTTTAATTGTGACTTCTGATATGATTTTACAGATCACCGATTCATTGGTTTGACTTAAAATGATGATTTCATGTGAATATGATATGTGATTTAAGCTTTTGATAAAGTTTGGTTTCAGATAAATGCTTTGATGATGAAAATGATTTCAAAGATATGGATTTATGATTTTGGAGGCATGGGAGAAAAATCCACCTCAGATGTAACTTGATACAGATATTGAATTGACGGATATGGAATTGATGGGTATCGGTATTGATACCGGATATAGACGTGTGCACACGGGATACATGACTAGAGATGACAGATGCCTCTAGATCCCAGGTATTGGGATAGGGGGACTGTGAGTACAATGCCCCTAGACCCGGATTTTTCAGAGACAGATTGGTGGCACTGATAGCACCACTGTTTACTGACTTAGTGGTTTGGGGGATTGTGCGTACAATGCTCCAAGACCACGAGATTATTGTACAGATTGAAAGTTGATTTTACATATAAATCTGTGAATGGTTTTCAAAAAGGTTTTCGGACTGGAAATTCAGATTTAAAGTTTATAAATTCAGGAGATGACTTTTTTTGGACGTGATTCTTTAAAGATAATGATTTTATAAATGAGTTCTCAAGAGAACTCACGATTTAGAGAATTCTAGAAAATATTTTCTGAGCATGAAAGATTGATTCTTGAGATGATTTTGGTTTTGGAACCATGGATTTTATAAAGTATATCAGTTTCGTTTTTTTTAAATCTGTCCACTCACTAGATTGTTCAAACAACCTAACCCCCCACTCCCAATATTTTATTTTGCAGGTAAATCTGAAGGACGAGTTCGAGATGATGGATATTGATGGCAGTCACTTGGGTGTTGAGTCCACCAGGTTGTGTCCAGAAGGCAACATAGTCAGAGTCGAGTAAAAGTTGCATGATATACATTGCACAGTATCAGTCTTTGAGTGTGTCAAACATTAGATTTGTAGTGTAAAGTATTTTTGAGTTCATTGTATGAAAACTTGAGATGCATTTCTATGAGTATTGAGTTGGGCATTGGACCTTTGCATGAACTTATGTTTGAGATGATTATGACAGTTTTGATCAGTTAGATTGGTTTGAGGCTCAGGGGAATAGTACGGCCTATTCCCTGCTGGTAACATCTTCTGGATTGAGGATGTTACAGAAGCTTTAGGTGGAAAAGTGAACAATTTCAAAATTTACATGGAAAATGATATTTACTCTATTTATCAGGTGGAAAAATGATAATTTCCTTCAATATAATTAATTATAAAGTGGGGTTGATCAAATAAATTATGAAGTCATTCACAAGCCATATTTTTTTTTTAACTAATGAATAAGAATTTTTTTTTTTTGGAAAACCGTTGCCAAATCATCCGACCCGGGATTAAGCGGAACATGTAAAATTTCTGGCTGTTTCAGGCTCTTATAAGAAACATATCATTTGGATTCGAACCCAAGATTCGGAAGGCGGATTCTAAACCCTATATTATCAAATCACGTCTCTTGGGGACAAGAATAAGATGACGTGATTATGAGTAATGTATGAATCATGTTCCATGCTAATTGAAATATAATTTAAAAAACACAAATTATTGCTGGTAAGCTTACAAGTTACACGCATGAAGGGATTGTCTTAATTTGTTGGTTTTATTAGCCGAGTAATTAATTTATACTTACAAGTGATGTCATTGATGTGGCAGGGTTTTATTTTCATATATTTTTTTTATTTTTTAATAGTTATATAGCTGGCAGCATAGAATACTATAATATAATTTAAGTGTTAGAGTTGAATTATTTGAAGATTTGTTTAATTTTCTAATGATTAATATTTAATTATATATAAATTTTTATTCAATAATTATTTATAATTATTTTAAAAAGGATGAATATCAAATCAAAATCCAGTCAGCATAACTTTTTATGTATGCGAGCAAGAGTTTGGATCCAAATTTCTTAGTTTAATTAAAGGTGCCAGCTAAATAGGCTGATTGAAAAGTACTACTTGGTCAAGCCCAGCTCAAGATTATAAATATTCGCTTAAATCGTTAACTTAATAAAATATTTTATCATTTAGTCTCTACAATTTGAGTAAATTACTAACTACTATTTATATTTTAAAAAATTAGCTAAATTATAGGTACCGGCTATATTTTTTGTTTTAATTAAAATCTAAATATTATTATATATTTTTCGTAAAAAATATTTCACCATTGATGGAAGTTACGCAGGGGTATTTTAGATAATTTTTTAAAATATAATAAATAAAAAATAGCATTTATCCTTCAAAAAGCCACAATAATCGGCTATTGATTAAAAAAAAACAATTAAAAAGGAAAGAAATTAAGAAAGTGAGGGTAATGATCAAAAAATAAAACATTGAAAATTTTGAATGAAAATCATTTTATGAAAAAAAAAAAGTGTTTCCATTATTTCGCTATCCCCTAAAAATATTTATGAGAATCCGAATTTAGGTATTTTCGGACTCGGATATGCATACATCCGGAAGATTTGGGTCTGAAAATACCCTTGTGAGAAATGAAATCTAGACCTAGATTCGTGCGAGTTTGGAAATCTGAGATCCGGATCTAAAATTTTAATAATTTTATACAAATATACTTGAAAAAAGAAAAAAAAATCTTGATTTCTAGATCCGGTCGAGTCCAAAATTTCAGGAGCTGGGTATATATTCTTATTAATTTTTTTACAAATATAATTGAAAAAATATTAAAAAATATGAATTTCTGGACCCGATTTGGATATATCAAGCTCTGGATCCACGAAGGTTTGGATTTTCAAGACACGATCTATAATTTTATTAATTTTATATGAATATAATTGAAATATATATTTAAAAAATCATATTTATAGATCTGGTCCGGGTATACTCATACGGTCTTTGATTTGCAGGACCCGAATCTTGAATTTTATGATTTCATAAATATAATTGAAAAAATATTAAAAAAATAGTTTTTGGATCCAGTCTGGGTATACCCGGATCCAAATTTCTAAATTCGGTCCGGATATACCCAAATCTGTATCCACGCGTGTATGAAATTATGGGATTCGAGTCCATAATTTTATAAAAATATAATTGCAGAAGATTAAAAATTTTGGATTTTTGGAACCAGGTATTTTTGGATCCATATCCACGCGACTTCAAGAATTTCGGGACCTAGGTTCATAATTTAATTAATTTTATAAAAATATAATTGAAAAAAGATTAAAAAGATCATTTCTGGAAACTGATCCATGTATACCCCAATTTGTACCCACACGGACCCGAAATTTTGGGACTCGAGTCTATAATTTGATACAAATATAATTGAAAAAGATAAAAAAAAAAATCTGGATTTTTGGATTCGGGTAATCCTAGATCGATATTCATGCAGGTCCAAAATTTCAAGACCTGAGTCCATAATTTTATATAAATATAATTGAAAAAATGATTAAAAATTATGAATTTTCCGATCCAGTCTAGATATGCCCGGATCTGAACCAAGTATACTCGTATTTGGGTCCAGATATTTTTTCCCAAATCTGGATACGAACCCGAATCCACCAAAACATATTCTGACCCACCTGAATCCTTGCAGATCCAGGTCCGAGTCTGAATTTTGCTATTTCTTGAAGTGAGATATAGAAATTTTGGATGAAAGAAAAAAAATTATAAAATTATAAAATGATTTATGAATTTGTATTTCGTAAGTCATTTTTTTGAAAATGACTTAACTTTTTCATTGATAGGAAAACAATTTACATTGACCAAGTTTTCCATAAATGTCCCAAACTAAGAAAATTATTTTCCGAAAATTATTTTACTACGAAATAAACGGCCCATAATATTAAAATAAACTTTAATGTCCTTGAGAATTGCGAGAATTTGTGGGTGGAAGTTTGTTTACTCACTGCAAAATGTTGACTATACTTCAACTTTAATATTTAGATTCAGTATTGAATTGAAATGTATTAATTTTTTTATATATAAATTATAATTATTGATAATGAGATAATGTTGATGATATTTTTTGACCCAAGAAACTCTGAAGTCTGAAGAGGGACAAAATGGGTTTTTGACGTTTAACAAATGAAAGTCCAATATCTTCACAAGGATGAGAGACTGACCCGAGACAGTCAGGAGATATGTTTTGTGCTTGTAATAATGAAAATGAGATTTGGAGTAAGCCAACTGAGGCACGGTCACATACACCCAATGAAGCTTTATTAGAAACGAAGAAAAATAGAAAGGTGATCACTGGAAGATACAAGCTAGATGCCCATAATAAATGCGGCCGAGGAGTTTAATGTTGGCTTGACCCTTTTTGGAGAGAAAGTGAGGGAAGTAAAAGCATCTCTACCGATTCGACCTGGTAAAAGGAGTAAGGAGGAGCATCATCCGTTTTGATATACCGACCCGAGGATATAGGTCGATTTTGTAGTATTATGCTCACGTACGGACGACGTAAACTCTAAACAGAAGTTTGAGCCTCCCAAAGACTGATGAGACGGGAGTAGGCCAACGACTGATGGGACAGAAGAGGGTCTCAGACTAATCCAATGACACACGAAACCATGTGAATGGTTGGAATACAGGTTGGCACATGGGCAAAACATGTAGCAGCTACCAAAAAAAGGTAAATTATTGAGGTTCAGATGGTAGAGAGTAGTTGCATCAGACGACAGAGTTACTATTTGTTGAGTGATTGGGGAAATGAGCCTAGGCAATGATAACATGGTAACGTGGCTGACGACACGAATTGGTATAATAGTAGATCTAAACGTACCATATAAATGGGTTGAAGACTCAGATTGGTGGTTGGTTTTTTTCTTCGACTCTTTGGCTGGCTAATTATTTTCTAACAATTTCTAACATTTACACAACTTGTAAAAAAGAGAAAATGCTTAGTGTAAGAGAGAGATAAGGTAGGTCAGTCTGACCAGAGGTGGTAATAAAAATCTTCATTTTCTTTGTGCTCGTGGACGTAAGTTGGATTCATTCCACCGAACCACGTTAAATTCTTTGTTCTAGATGTGTTTTCTGATTTGCTTGCCAAGTTTGCTTTGGTTCCCAGCTAACCAAACAAGTTCACTGCTTGGGGGATGTTTGTTCGAGAAGTACTTTTTCCCGAAGAACGAAAAACAGCCGTCAACATGTAATAATTTAAATATAAGTAAATCTTAAGTAAACAATACTATTAAAGTACGCATATCAAAATATTATAAAAAAAACTTAATATAGTTGAGTTCAACATTATTTCCAAAATCCTTAATATTATCTTCTAAAAGAAGAGATTTTTCTTTCATTATTTAAAAGAAGAGATTTTTCTTTCATTATTTTGTTACATGATTTATTGAAAAGAAACAGTGGAGAGTTATTTACAATATTTTTTGTAGAATAATATTTATCCGGTGGTAGTTTACTAGTTCATGTATTTAGAAATCTCAATAAATTCCTAAATTATAATATTCTATATGTAGATTGTAATAAGATAAGTGTGTGCGACTTGTGAGGGTGTATTTTACTTAGTTAAGTGGTGGGATCACCTAAACTTATTTAAAGGTTGCTCTTATAAAAGTCCATTAGTATTATTTATTCTCAAAAAGTTTAACCTATCAATTGAGAGACGCTCCAAGGTTATGACGTTATGTACCATCCAAACTATTCTCACCAAATTGTGCGACGAATCATTTTCACTAATTTTTTTTTTTTTTGGTAATTTGGGTGTTCGGATCAGTTTACGCTCACATCGACTAATTCCTGAGATCTGTGCTCCGTGCTCTCAGAAGTTTCACAACACAGATCATGATAAGTCGTTGGTTTTTTACACCAGGAGGTATGACCCAAAAAAAAATACATCTAGTATGATTCAAACCTTGAACCTGAGAGGGAGCAAACCACTTAAATCAAAACCTTTATCATTGAGTCAATCACTTAAGATTATTTTCACTAATCTTTTATGTCTTGTGGGATAGACGAGTTAACAGTTAACACACCAATACCACACACAAAATTTTGGGCCTAATTCATACTTTAAAAATTATCTTGTGAGTTAAAAGTTACTCAAAAATTATATATTGCCTATGGACTATTTTCAGTCGATATTGTAGAATGGTCATTTGGACCGGTCTTTATTCACATGAAAAATAATGTCAACCCTTCTCTTAGCTCAAGTGAGTTGATCTAATCTAAGTAAAAATATAGAACCAAACTTGTTGACGGGTGATTTTCGTCCCAGGGGTAGTTTCGAGATAACCCTCCCGAGACAATCCTCATTCAACCTTGAATTTGTTTGGTTATGGGAAGACCAAAGGCAAATTTGGCTAAAGATGAGAAAAACACAAAGATTGATAATAGAGTTTTAACGTGGTTCGGCGGAAAAAATCCAGCCTACGTCCACGGGCAAAAAATGGTGAGGGTGTTTTATTACTGGAACGAGCTCGGCCGACCTGTTTTAGGAGCAGGTTAAACGTAAACCGAGCTGTTTAGCAAGTTTTACAAGTAAGGCTCGTTTTCTTCTTTATTACAAGTTTTCTCTCTCTCTCTCTCTCTCTCTCTATTCTCCATGAAAGTGCCCCCTTCAAATTAACCTAACTTTCCTTTATATACTCAGGAATTACAACACTATTTTTCCAACTTTATGACTTTCCCGTGATTCCCGGTTGGTTGTCGGGCTCTCTGCCCCGTGACTGTCTTCGCCGAAAGCAAGTCTGCCGTCTAACGGCCTGTCACCTCACACCTGTTTTCTCCATTGTCACACGCAACAATTAATGATGCCAGCTTGTAAAGAGCCTTCAATCGATGATACATGCCAGAAGAAAAGTCCAAACTACCCTGATCATATCTCTGGTGCCATAAGGACGTCCAAACCGAACATCGAACTGCCACAACTACTTCCTGACCGGTGCTTACACACGCGTATAACGCAAGCGCACGTATCGTTCAAGTAGCATAAAAAGTATCGATCCCACGAGGACTTAATACCTAATCTATTATTTTTATGAGGTCAAATGATTACTAGTATCTAACATGTTGATTGATTTGAAATGGAGATGATTTTGAATTTAAAAACAAGTAAATAAAACTTGCGTGAAAGAAAACTGAAGAAAAATACAAATTTATAAAACTATCCAGGGTTGTGATTTATTCTAATATTATTTAAAAGATGAAGTGGTTATCTTTTAGTTGGGTAATATATTGATTTACTAACCTGGAACACTAAATTATGCAAAAGCCTCTGTCGATGGTCAGACGCAAATACCCAGTATAACCAATTGAACCATATGTCTATGTCAACCAAATTACATGGATTCATTAAGATTAAGTTCTAATTATGGCTACCCCCGCCCGACAGGTATATTCCTATCCTGTAAGGAAATCTATTAAAGGGTTATCTATCCTCAATGAAGATCGTGGGCTATTGATTCTAGGGTCTTAAACCTAAAATCTCTTTTCCAAGTTCATTTTAAGTTTACCAGTTCAATTTTATTAATGGCCAGTTAATGAAAAAACATTAAGATTAAGACTCAATAAATAAATCTTTATATTACCCAAACTATAATCTAACCCCTTATAAACCGGTGATATTGGAATTCATCACAACCCCAGATATCTAACTTAGTTACGACACATAACTAATGCTAGTAAAAACTTAAAAGGAAAAGACATAAAGTAAATATGCTGAAAAGTAAATGCGGAAAAGTAAATACTGAAAAGTAAAATAAAAAAAAATGCTAAGGTAAAAAGGAATTATTTTTACTACTACTAATTTAGATATCTCCCATAATATAATATATAAACTTGTGATAACATTACCAACCAGCCATATAGGCGGTAACCTGATTAAGTCAAATTAAGTCCAACCAGCCATTAAGGCGGTAAAAAGATTTATCCATGAACCTGCCATATAGGCGGTAAGAAAGTTTAATTACCAACCGACCAATATGGCGGTATCCTTGCTTAGTCAGGTTTAAACCAGTTTAAAATGAATTACCAACTGACCAATATAGCAGTATCATTTTTAAGTCAAATTTTAAATAGTGAATATATTATATTTAAGGGAGATTAATCTAAATAGCAATAGTAAAAGAATTATCTTTCACCCTAGCAGGGGGAAGTTACCTCCTCATGGTGAATAGTAAAAACTGTAAAAAGTAAAGAAAGTAAATTACTATTATTACATAAAGTAATTAAAATTAATTACAAAACTAAAATTTAAAAGAAACTAGATAGAAAACTACATATTTACATCAGAGAAATTAGAGAGGAAGGTACATCTAAAACTTAAATCTCGAGCTCAATTTATAGACCCCGGTAGGCCTCCAGCGTCGCGACGCCAGTTCTTTTTAGCGTGGCATGCTGAGGTGATGACACGTGGAGATTCTGGATAAGGAGATAAGGTGACACGTGGCAAGGCGACTTCAACTCAATTATTATACTGACGTGGTGAAAGGGATTGTCGGCACCATATGATTACGACACGTGGCACTTCGTCATTGGCTGATGATGACGTGGCTCTTTGACTCGATCAACTGGTGATGTGGATGATGACGTGGTGGTGACACGTGGCGATGGCGATTGTCGGCACCATAGGATGATGACACGTGGCACGGCGCACGTTAGCAAAGTCAAACTTCTCTGATTCTGACATGTTGACCCAGCGCACGTTAGCAGCTCTGGTGCATGTTAGGCGTCGCGACGTCGAAAATTACCAAAATGTCCTTTTTTTTCTAATTTTCACTGTTTTGCTCCAAATCACCTCAAGAATGTCCTGAAACTTTATTTATCTACAAAATAACACAAAACACATCAAAATATTCACAAAACTCAAGAAACTATACAAAATATTAGGTTAAATAAGTGGGAAATAGTGATAAATTTACCACTCATCACACCCCAAAACCTAACATTTTGCTAGTCATCGAGAAAAACATAGAATAAAATAACATAAATAAAATTTGACTAAGCCACTTTCGTAGGGATCACGGTTACATTTAGCGTATACAACAAGCCTTTAAACCCCTAGGTGTCCCTAGTGGACGAGTTGTAGTCTCGTGAGGGTTTACAACAATGATACCCACAAACATTTTAAAAAATTAAAAAGGTAGTGAGACAAATGCACACAAAAGCAAAAAGACAAGAGAAAAGAGAATAAAGATGTTAGTGACTAATCAGGTGAAACTTCTACTCCAAGTTACTAGTTGTTTTCTTTCTTTCTAAATTACCGAATAAGTAAATTCTCCTATTATATTTACCATTCTACATATACACATGCAACAAAATATTAATCAACTCATTTTTGCCCACAACAGTCATAAGTACAGTTGATAAGAGAGTAATATTTTTGTCCTAATGTTTTATCAGAATTCACACCTTTTAGTAGCAATGGAATATTTTTCTGATTTTTCTAATTTTTTATTGATTTTTTATTTATTTATATACAATATCTTCCATCTATGTAGCGAGTGTTAAGCCACATGGCTTCAAAACCAGTTGGCTTCAGGGCACCAGGTGTTAAAACACCCCTACAGATTTAATTACTCAGACTTCAGATATATATATTTTTGCAGCATCTTTGATCCATGTAGCGAGCTTTGGGCCAGTGACTCCCAAACCAGTTGGCTTTAGGGCACTAGGTGTTAAAACACCCTTACAGACTTAATAACTCTGATCTCAGATGTTTTTTTTTATTCCATCACTTTCTGAGATGCTTCCTCCAATTAAACTAGATAACTGAATATTACAAACTTTTAAATTATAGCTCATGTCCGTATGTTACAATGCATGTTGATAATATCTGCTAACTGAGCATATGAAGATCCATTTTAGTCAGTATTATGGAGAATTCACAAATTAAATAATTCAAAATGAAATAAACAAAAATTAACTTGTTCTGAAATAGGTTTGAAATACGTCTCAGGAGTGGAAACTCCTTACACAACTATCTCTTACCAATTTCATCTTTTTAGTCAAAATAAAAACACAAAAACGCAAAATATTTTTGTAATTTTTGAAAAATTTTCAATTTTTTTTTTTGTATTTTTCGAAAAATTTTGGACTAAAAACAACACACAACTAAAAACAAGATACTGATCAACTAAATCAATTAAGATTTCGTCATTAAATCCGGAGTAGTTCTGGCAGTAAATAGGAGTTCTTTCATAGGTTTTGACACGAACCCATTTCTTTGGGCATTATCAAGAAATACACAAAGAAAATCATAAGATCCTTCAACGTTGTACAGTCCAAGCGGTTTTTGGTGTATGTTCAGGTTTGCCCAAGATAACACTATAAAAATTTCCTCCAATGTACCCAAGCCACCTGGCAAAGCAATAAAAGCATCAGAACGGTTAATCATTTCTACCAGTCGTTCAGACATATCTGGCACGATCAGTTCCTCTCGATTTGATGGTCCAATAAGATTTGCTTCTGCCAAGGGTTTTGGGATGATTCCCAAAACGTGACTGCCTTCTTCCTGTACGGCCTTTGAAACGATCCCCATTAGTCCAAGATTGCCTCTGCCATATACTAAGTGCATATTCCTTGCAGCTAAGACTCGACCCAATTCATGTGCTACTTCTACGTATTGTGGCTTAACACCAACATTAGTACCACAAAACACACAGATGTTTTCAACTCGTCTTCTTGAAGTGGCTTCCATGTTTTACTCTGGATGTCTTCAAAAGTGCAATGATGAGTTGAATTTATAATACCTGAAAAGGGTGAGTAAAATAATAGCACTAGTACCTGCCAAATGACAATTATTAGTTAAACAGTAAAATAAATCGTGATAGTCAAAAAGGTCTGGATCCTGTCGGAGAAAATAAAAGAAAACAACAAAACAAATCACAATTATTAGGAAAAGACAAAGAGATATAATATGTACAAGAATTTATAGCTTGATTGACGTCTATGCGTCAGGGACAAGCTTCCCATCCAATTTTCTTATAAATTGGCAAACAAGGTCTTTTTGAGTCAGATTCCCAAGACTTAACTGTTGTCTTTCCTTTTGGAATTATGCATATAACATGCGAATTTCATGATACACACATCCACTGTGATGCGTCTCAAGAGTTTTAGATATGTCATCCAAAGACTCCTTACTCAAGCCATCCCTAATGAAATTAATCTTATCTTCGCGGTTATCAGACACCATTCATAAAGAACGATAACGAGTATTACAAAACATGTGAGCACATTTATAACAAACACACATTCTTTTGGCTCTTGTCTTTTTAGCATAGGTGCTCCTTCCTAAACCAGACATATGTGAAATAAAAGAGTCAGAGGACTCACTTGCCAATCGGACCTGTGCTTCAATAATCCAACGAATGTAAGTAGGAATACCTTTGATCATCAGTAGTCTCATCCGTTCCAAATGAGCTTTGTAAACTTTCATAAGAGATTTTTGAGGGAGAGAGGGAAATTGCTTGTAAAGATTTGCGAGAATTTTTTCCATCCTGAAATGACTTAATCTGCAAAAACTAAACACACAAAATTAAATCTCACCAAATCACAATATATACAAAAATTGCATGGGTTTCCTCCCTGCGAGCGCTAAGTTTAACGTCGTCAGCTAGACGTGACTTCTCGAACGTTAGGCTGGATCTGAAAGTGTGACACTTTCTTTTTGTCGCTCAAATGATTCTCCCCAGTAGTGCTTAACACGCTTGTTTTTAACCTTGAATGTTTTGTTGGAGTTAGGATCATGTATCTCAACGGCTCTGTCTGGTAAAACCTTGGTGATCACAAATGGACCTGACCACCGTGATTTTGGCTTCCATGGGAAGAATTTCACCCTTGATTTGTTTAATAGTACCTTCTGCCCTGGTTTCAGTTGTATGCGCACTAACTTCTCATCATGTCTTTTCCTTACCTTTTCTTTGTACAATTTGGCATCTTCAAAAGCCTGATTGTGAAATTCCTCCAATTCGTTGAGCTGGTGGAACTGTTCATCTTCTATTGCTTGTAGTGCAAGAATTGGATTTTTCAGTGCAAAAGACGTTTTATCTTCAGGCTCCACAGACAATTGATATGTTTTAATTTTGTCAGTAGAACTTTGCATTGCATTGGAGTTCTGAATGGTACTCTTTATCACATCAAATCTGAAACATTCTTCCTTCTCGTCATTTGGGAAATTCATGGCCTTAAAAACATTGAATGTTACTTCTTGGTCTTGTACCCTCATGGTTAGTTCTCCTTTTTATACATCAATAATGGTTCGACCTGTAGCCAAGAATGGTCTCCCGAGGATGATTGGCACGTCTGCGTCTTCCTCCATATCAAAGACAATAAAATCTGCTGGGAAAATGAATTTGTCAACCTTGACCAGCACATCTTCAACTACGCCTCTTGGAAATATGAGCTTTCTATCAGCAAGTTGTAGAGAGACTGAAGTTGGCATTGTTTCTCAAATCTGCAATTTCCTGAAAATAGAAGAAGGCATCAAGTTAACACTCGCACCTAGATCACATAGAGCCTTACCGAAGTCATGTTATCCTATGGTGCAAGGAACAGTGAAACTGCCAGGATCTTTCAACTTTGGAGGAAGTTTTCTCTGAATGATGGTGCTGCATTCTTCTGATAATGCTACTGTCTCATAATCTCCCAATCTCCGCTTTTGTGAAAGAATGTCTTTCATGAATTTGGCATAGCTGGGCATTTGTTCCAACGCTTCTGCAAATGGAATGTTGATATGCAGCTTTTTGAACACCTACAGGAATCGAGCAAATTGCTTGTCCAGTTTGTTTTCTGAAGACGCTGAGGCAAAGGTGGAGGTGGAATGATCTGTTCTTTTTCATTTGCTTCTTTTTCCTCCATCTGTTGCTTTGTTTCTTTTGGAACTTCCTCAGCAGTTGTTTTGGCTCCAACATCTTTGTTGATTTCAGTACCACTTTTTAACATGATGGCATGACACTGCTCCTTCCCTATGTTCCTCAGATTTGGTTCAGTGTTGCTAGGAAGGTTACCTGGCGGTCTGTAACTCTAAGCATTGGCCAGTTGTCCAATTTGATTATCCAGTGCTTTAATAGAAGCTGTTTGACTTTGAATTAATGCTGCTTGAGATTGAAACATAGAATCATATCTTGCTGCTTGAGAGTCGTGTTTTGCTTCTATCATTTTCAAGTGGGTCAACACTTCTGTTATTCCTGATTCATTTGCCTGCTCCTGGCCTTTGTTCTGTTGTTGGAATCCGGGTGGTGGGTTGTTCATTTTCCCTGAATTGTTGCTCCATGCGAAATTGGGATAATTCCTCCACCCTGGGTTGTAGGTGTTGGAATATGGATTGTTCCCCTGTCTGTTGAAATTGTTGACATAATTCACCATTTCTTTATGTTGGTTGAAAGATTCTGACTCAGGTGCTCCTCCAAATGGTGAACTTGTGGATCCACCATTAACCTTCATGTTAAGAGTTTCCAGATTTTTGCAAATCACATCCAGCTTGGAATTCAGTGCCGTGTTGGCTCCAACTTCATAAATTCATGCAATTTTTTGGATTATGCTCCTTTCTGTTGGCCATAAAGAATTGTTGTTGGCCATTTCTTCAATTAAGTCACAGGCCTGATCTTCTCCTTTTGCCATCAAAGCTCCTCCAGCAGCAGCATCAATTGTGGTTCTCATTATTCCAGAAAGTCCATTATAGAAGGTTTGGACTTGTAGCCACTTTGCGATCTCATAATGAGGACATTTCCGGAGTAAATCTTTGAATCTTTCCCAAGCTTCGCAGATGGATTCTGAATCTTGTTGCATGAAGTATGTGATGTCATTCCTCAACTTTGCAGTTCTGGCTGGTGGAAAGTACTTTGCAAGAAATTTGGTGGCTAGAGTGTTCCAAGTTGTGATGGAACCTGCTGGTAGTGAATGTAGCCAAGCTTTAGCTCTGTCCTTCAAAGAGTATGGAAAAACCTGCAGTCTCATTGCTTCTTCAGCTGCTCGGTTGTAATTGAAAGTACCGCAAACTTCCAGGAAGTTGCTGATGTGGGCATTAGGATCTTCAGTTGCATTTCCCCCAAACTGTACTGACTGCTGAATCATCTGGATGCATGTTTTGATGTCACCCGCATTTGCTGGTAAGGGAGGAAGTACAATACAAGAAATGAGTTTGTCAACCACCGGAATGGTTTTGTCTCGAATGAGTATTGGTGGTGCAACCTCCAAAGGTTCAGGTTCCATGTTGACTAAAGCTTCTTGGCCTTCTCGCCTTTCCCTTCTCAACTGTCTGATGGTTCTTTCAATTTCTAGGTCAAGCGGTCGTTTCATGTAGTGTTTGGGAACCTGAAACACAAGAAAACAGAAATAATAAGTAAAAAGAAATTAGATACAAGTAACGTATCTAACCCTTAAACTAATAGTGAAAGATAAATAAGTCCCCGGCAACGGCGCCAAAAACTTGACCGGTGATTACACACGCGTATAACGCAAGCGCACGTATCGTTCAAGTAGTATAAAAAGTATCGATCTCACGAGGACTTAATACCTAATCTATTAATTTTATGAGGTCAAATGATTACTAGTATCTAACAGGTTGATTGATTTGAAATGGTGATAATTTTGAATTTAAAAACAAGTAAATAAAACTTGCGTGAAAGAAAACTGAAGAAAAATACAAATTTATAAAACTATCAAGGGTTGTGATTTATTCCAATATTATTTAAAAGATGAAGTGGTTATCTTTTAGTTGGGTAATATATTGATTTACTAACCTGGAACACTAAATTATGCAAAAGCCTCTGTCGATGGTCAGACGCAAATACCCAGTATAACCCAATTGAACCATATGTCTATGTCAACCAAATTACCTGGATTCATTAAGATTAAGTTCCAATTATGGCTACCCCCGCCCGACAGGTATATTCCTATCCTGTAAGGAAATCTATTAAAGGGTTATCTATCCTCAAGGCAGATCGTGGGCTATTGATTCTAGGGTCTTAAACCTAAAATCCATTTTCCAAGTTCATTTTAAGTTTACCAGTTCAATTTTATTAATGACCAGTTAATGAAAAAGCATTAAGATTAAGACTCAATAAATAAATCTTTATATTACCCAAACTATAATCTAACCTCTTATAAACCGGTGATATTGGATTTTCATCACAACCCCAGATATCTAACTTAGTTACGACACATAACTAGGGCTAGTAAAAACTTAAAGATAAAAGACATAAAGTAAATATGCTGAAAAGTAAATGCGGAAAAGTAAATACTGAAAAGTAAAATAAAATAAAATGCTAAGGTAAAAAGAATTATTTTTACTACTACTAATTTAGATATCTCTCATAATATAATCTATAAACTTGTGATAACATTACCAACCAGCCATATAGACGGTAACCTGATTAAGTCAAATTAAGTCCAACCAGCCATTAAGGCGGTAAAAAGATTTGTCCATGAACCTGCCATATAGGCGGTAAAAAAGTTTAATTACCAACCGACCAATCTGGCGGTATCCTTGCTTAGTTAGGTTTAAACCAGTTTAAAATGAATTACCAACCGACCAATATAGCGGTATCCTTTTTAAGTTAAATTTTAAATAATGAATATATTATATTTAAGTGAGATTAATCTAAATAGCAATAGTAAAAGAATTACCTTTCACCCTAGCAGGGGGAAGTTACCTCCTCATGGTGAATAGTAAAAACTGTAAAAAGTAAAGAAAGTAAATTACTATTATTACAGAAAGTAATTAAAATTAATTACAAAACTAAAATTTAAAAGAAACTAGATTGGAAACTCTCTATTTACATCAGAGAAATTAGAGAGGAAGGTACATCTAAAACTTAAATCTCGAGCTCAATTTATAGACCCCGATAGGCCTCCAGCGTCGCGACGCCAAAGCCTTTGGCGTCGCGATGCCAGTTCTTTTTGGCGTGGCATGCTGAGGTGATGACACGTGGCGATTCTGGATAAGGAGATAAGGTGACACGTGGCAAGGCGGCTTCAACTCAATTATTATGCTGACGTGGCGATGACGTGGCGAAATGGATTGTCGGCACCATAGGATTGCGACATGTGGCACTTCGTGATTGGCTGATGATGACGTGGCTCTTTGACTCGGTCAACTGGTGATGTGGACGATGACGTGGCGGTGATGTGGTGTGACACGTGGCGATGGCGATTGTCTCCACTATATGATGATGACACGTGGCACGACGCACATTAGCAAAGTCAAACTTCTCTGATTCTGACACATTGACCCGGCGCACGTTAGCAGCTCTGGTGCATGTTAGGCGTCGCGACGCCAAGGGCTTGCGCGTCGCGACGTCAAAAATTACCAAAATGTCATTTTTTCCAATTTTCACTGTTTTGCTTTAAATCACCTCCAAAATGTCCTGAAACTTAATTTATCTACAAAATAACACAAAACACATCAAAATATTCACAAAACTCAAGAAACTATACAAAATATTAGGTTAAATGAGTGGGAAATAGTGATAGATTTACCACTCATCACTTCCGAGCTGACCCAACATGTTCGAGCTCATTATCCCGATCTAGGAGGAAAAATAGTACCGAACCGAGCCTCCGGGCTAAAGTGGTCGGTCTCGGCTCTGATGTTGTCGGTCTCTGATATCTGTATCATGCTGTGTCCTCTGATCGGTCAAATCTGAGAAACCAGGTCCGAACTCTCTGTCGGGCCGATGAGTGGCTAATACTTTCTGAACACCCATCCCTTTCGGAAAAGGGGAAATTCCATCTCTGCCCCTGGCTGCACTGTTTAAAACCTTTAGTCGCATAAATCCCCATCAACATCTATCCCCTAGTTCTCGGTTCCAATGAGTGTGCGAGTTGGTGCCGGGAACTACAAAGATCTGAAGTGCAATATCAAACTGGTCGTCATCGGTTATCTTCATATGCTCGGTCATTGCAAACTCTGATGCCCTTTCAAATGACTCTTCAACTTGAAGTAAATTCCTCTTCTATCCTTTTGGTAGTCGTCCTCGAGAACCGCAAGCCATCACATCCCCTTAAATGCCCATCAAATCACCTTTAGGGTTTAGTTTGGGCTTGACACTCGTCGAGCATCTGTGTTCTTCCCGCCAAAAGACCAATTCGATCAACCGTTCATTTGGAAACTGAAAGGTTTTCAGTCTCAGTCATTCATCTCACTCTGAGCAGATGGAGTCCAAAGGTGATACGTGGCGTGAATCCAAAGCCTTTCTCTGATCCAACGGCCAAGAATACTCTGAACTGATTATAAGAGTGTAGAGCAACATATCTTTCTCTCTTTTACGAAAATCAGAATCTTCAAAGGGCAATAGCTTCTCCGTTCCTGAGATCAACAACCTTTCAACCGACCAGACCAACCGTTCATTCTTCTTCCCAAATCAAGTAAGTCCATGCTCGACCCTTCTCTATTTCAATTTCTGCAAACTATCTTGATTGTTCCTCGTTTGTGAATTCTTGCTGGTTGATTTTTTACTTGTTGTTGCTTGTTTTTTCTTTTTCTTCTATCATATTTATCTTCTCGTTCGGTGTTGCGAAGGATGTTTTGGGATTTGGTGTTGGGTGTGTGGCATATGTTTTCTGGTTGTAGGATGAGTGGCGGGATAAGATGTATGCGCTTCAGGCTTTTCGGTGTTCGGTGTTTGGTTGGATGCTTTTAGGGAGAGACTTGTTGTTTGTAGTTATTGCTAGGGCATTTAGAGACTGTAGGCCTAAGTTCCCGATAGTTAGAATAGCTCTCGAACCTTTGGTACCTTAGACTTTCCACTGACTGACCTTATACTTCATGTCGACTGTCAAGAATGTCTGACGCTGAATCCTCTTCGATAAAACCCATAGAACTTCAACCTCCCGGTGCTATAGAAGCGTCATCCAGCTCGGGTGCACCCAGCCTGTAGGAGCTAGATACCACTCCAACCCATTCCCAAGAGGAAAACGATTCTTACCATCACAGAATCCCCTGTAAAGACCCTGAACCAGGAGAACTGGGTAGTTCGAGCTTGGACATGAACCGGCCTTCCATCATTACGGGAGATGCCTTATGCGTACTTCGCTAGGAGTACGAGATCCTAATCGACATAGCTCTTGATGTCCCTGGCTCGTGTAATCGTGCGAGTCAGCCTGACGAGGGCACGATCGCCCTTCTTCCTTCTTTCTTTGAGTGCGGTCTTCGGCTGCCCATCCAACCATACTTCACTGGGATGTTGGCCAGGATGGAGATTGCCCCCTGTAAACTAAACTTGAACAGCTGGAGAATTATGTCCGGCTTATATGTGATCTGGCACCGGGCATGCCTCAGAGAACCGACTCTTGAGGAGTCGAAAAGGCTCTACAAACTGAAGTCCAACCCAAAAACACCCACAGTTGGTATTACCTCTTCTCGTATGCCGACGTCCATGCCCTCATTAAAGACCTCCCCCAAACCAACAAAAACTTCAAAGATCTCTGGTTCTGGGCTACAGACGACTGAGGATGGACCTGGTCAACGTCCCCGGAGATTACAGAAGTCTCCGATATCTTCAGAGTGGGAGGTTAGGACTTGATTTCCTAGTTTCTTTTCCTAAACTTTTATGTCAAAATGCTAACTCTTCAACCCTTCTCAGCCTGCTGGAGGGATCCTCCCAAGGTCACCCACGCGGTCCGTTCTAGGATCAAGGTGGCCCAGAGCTACGCCAGCCTCTGGAAGATGGTAGTCAATGACTCTGTCTTCTTGAAGTCAGGGCTCATCCGGAGTGCACCTCCACAGGTCCTGAGACGGTTAGGTAGGTTTCTTTCTGACTGATCCTCTTGCTTGTTTGGCCCGCAAATGACTTGAACTCATTTGATTTCCGAACTGACCATGCTTTCGACTTTGTACTCTGTAGGAATGTCGTAGCAGCCCAATGTCCTTGACAGAATCAAAGATCTGGCGAAGAAGCCCGGGCAAAGTGAAGCGGGGGCCTCCCGAAAAAAGTCGGCTGCAGCGGAGGCCAATGACAAAACTAAAGCAGTGGCCCGTCCATCTGAATAATCAAAAATATCATCTCCAAGAGCGGTCCTGGTGCTTGAAACCCGCCCTTCTGGCCCTTCTGGCCCTTCTAGGTCTGCTAGCAAATGAAAGCGCCTGATCGGATCGGGAGGTACCGAGCATGAAGAAGAGGAAGATGAGGAATATCCTCTGATCAAGAGGCAGACTGCCCGGAGAGAGAGAGGAGCTGCAGAGGCTTCCTCCAAGAAAGGAAAATACGCCGTGGTGCTTGGGACGGACGACCTCAATGAAAAAATCTGAGAGGCCACTTCCCACCTTGTGCCAGAATTCAATGAGCTGGAGAGCGCCCGGCTTAAGGGAATCGGATATTGCGTCGAGATTGTTCCAATTCTGATGCCGGGGGTTAACATGGAGCTGATCCACGTGGCCAACCGCTTTTGTAAAGAAGAAATTTTATACGGATGAGGCCCGAGAATTACTTGCCCTCCCTTTAGAGGAAGTCCAGGATCCGGAGCCCATTTCAGCCGTGCCCATGTCTCCGACCCCCGAGGAGGTCCAACCTGAGGATCCTGCCCCTGAAATACCTCAGGCCGAAGCTGCAGCCCCTCTTTCCTCCCAAACTAAAACCGAGGTGCCCTTGTCGAGCATGTATCAGTCATCTAGCCATCCAAGCCTGCACAAGAAGAAATAACTGCCCCTGCGCGGGCCAATTAGTGTGGGTGACCCAAAAGATGGCCTCATGTAAGTTTAAACAATATACTTCTTTTTGTAATCATTTCAAATAATATACTTCTTTTTGTAATGATAATCATAACTTTTCCTTTCAACACTTATCTCGAATGCTTTTTGTTCTGCTTTCCATACTTGGCTTATTTCTACTTTTGAACTTTCTAACTTGCTCTTCCAAATCTCAATGTGACCTCGTATCTCACATAATCTGTCCCCGAGCCGAGATAAAATGCAATCGGTGGGACGTAACCCGACCCCGAGCCGAGAAGAACACTTGGCTCTGGGGGATGTTACGTCCCCAGACCAAGGAGATTGACTCGGTGGGATGTAACCCGACCCCGAGTTGAGAATAACATTTGGCTCTGAGGGAATGCTACGTCCCCAGACCAAGGAGATTGACTCAGTGGGATATAACTCAACCCCGAGCTGAGAAGAACACTTGGCTCTGGGGGAATGCTATGTCCCCAGACCAAGGAGATTGACTCGGTGAGATGTAACCCAACCTCGAGCTGAGAATAACACTTGGCTCTGGGGAATGTTACGTCCTCAAACCAATGAGACTGACTCGGTGGGATGTAATCCGACCTCGAGTTGAATGGAATAAGGCATCAACGGAATGAATCCAGCCCCGAGTAGGTGGAACAATGCATCGGCATAACGAATCCAGCCCCGAGCAGGTGGAACAATACATCGACTGAATGACACAGACTCGGTGGAACGAATCCTGCCCCGAGTTGGTGGAATAATACAGACTCGATGGAACGAATCCAGCCCTGAGCTGGTGGAACAATACAGACTCGGCGAAATGAATCCAGCCCCGAGCTGGTGGAATAATACAGACTCGGCGGAACGAATTCAGCCCCGAGCTGGTGGAACATTTGAGACTTACACGAGGGAAGATTTTAAACCTCTGAGGCTCTGCGGGACCTGGCACGGGGGTCCACTTGCCAGACTAGCGAAAAATAAAAAGCGGAACAAAATAAAGTTAATAAAATGGAGGTGACTTAGCACATACCCCAAGCAAAAACCAGAAGTAAAAATAACAACTCGGGTGCTCCAAGACAGCGTCCTGCCCGATGCCTCCCAAAACATAATTCTGAACCTTACAATTCAGTGTCCCGGCTAACCAGGCTACGAATACGACGATCTGGGACGGTCAGACAAATCCCCACGGGGGAGGAAGACACCCCGTGTGCGCCCTCCCTGGGTGGTTGTCAATGGGACTCACCAGCCGACTCGCAGGGGAAGAAACTGTTGGGGTTGGTGCTCAGAACGCCAATTCCCGGTTGTATTTCTTTTGAATACTTCTGTAAAACATTATTATTATGAATAATATATGCAGTTTCTATAATATAATGTATCTTTTTATATGGTAAAGACGTAATGACCTTAGAATGATTAGTCATGGTACTGTTTCAAAAGCGTCGCAACTGACATTGAGTAGTATCATGACGTTGTCATTCTCAGACAGTTCCTGGTCAAGGTTTACACTACTTGGTCAGTAAAGTAAACCCGTAGAGACCGGTACATGTCGTATACTGGAATATATGATTCCACTGGTTTCTCAATGAACCATTAGTCTTGGAGACTAGTATAGACGTGTGGGTGTTTATAGCGGAAAAATATTGAACGACTCACCGAAGATTCTTAATGGATGGTACACCAACGTTAATAAGAATCTTCTCGGGTTGAGTAGCACTTGTGATTCTTAGACTTGAGATGTCATTGTGGGCACATGAGACAACTTCTACACTTATATGGCAGTCACGTCACCGATCTATTTAGATCATACCTCCGCATGTTCGTTGGGTGTAGATAGATCCTCAGGGTGTCCTATGTGTGTCAAGATAGGATCCGCCAGTTCTGTGTATCAGAGCATAGGTAGTCCACATGATTAGCAATCAGATAAAACCATGGGCCCGTGGTAAAGTTTAGAAGCTAGTTCTAAACATTCTTTTTGAGATTGCTAATAGATTAGTCGACTGGATAATCCCCATAGAGATTTGACGTTTACATCTATATCTCTGGGATTTATCCGGATACCTGTGACGGAGGAATTATACATTTGCCATGACCTCGACCTGTATGATTCAACGAGATTATCCGTGATCGTCATAATTTACGGGTGGATAAATTATGGACACGAAATTGGATTTCGTGACGGATATACCTGAATCTAGAGAGTCTCAATAATGAAATAAACTCGTAGAGCACTAGAGCAACATTTATAAATAATATTGATTATTTATAAAGTCGTTTAAAGGTTAAACGCAAAATACATGTTAAATGGACCCGATAGTCATTTGCTTAATTATTGTGTATTTACATTTAATACTTGATTAATTTAAATACACATTAATTAATAGTCAAATTGAGATATTTGACTAATATCCTAAATGAATATATGTATTTGATATTTAATGTAAATATTATACATATATTTAATATATTTGTATTTATTTAATTAATTAATTATTTAATTGTTAAATGATTAAATTAATTAAAATATAAATATCTTAACATTTGGATATTTGGATTAAATGGCTAAGTTGCCTTTGTTGACTTAATTAAAATATCTATAAAGTGTTATTTGACTAATACCTTCCATTAGAGAGTAATTTGTTCCTCTTGTTGTGGGCAACATCTTGTGATGTTCTTGAGTTTTTCTATTCTTTATTCATTGTGTTTTTGATGGATAAATGTTTGGTGAAAGTGTTGAGCATGTATAATGGAGGAAGCTTGTGACTAGTGTAGTTATAAGTATTCTTTTATGGTTTTGGAAACTTTGTTGCTAATCTAGAGTTGTTAACCCACTCTTAAATGACCTAGATTTTATCTTGAGTTGTTTCATTGCGTTGAGACTTTGGTTGGATGAAAGAAACATGATTGAAGTAATTGATTTAACCAATTTGGTCTAATTTGTTCAATTTTGAAGAATTAGGGTTTAAGACCTTGTCCAAATTTGGGGCTTTTCATTTATGTTGTGTATAAGGATGTGTATGTGATGCATATAAAGTTTCATGTTGATTGGATTACATCTTGATGTGTTTTGAAGCATGAAATCACAAAATGCACAAACCCCCCCACCCCACCCCCCATTTAGTGAGGCTCTCGGCCAAACTTGGTTTTTTGGGATTTTACGTTGCCCTTGGTGTTTTGATGTTTTGAACATGCTAAGTTCATCTTAGAAATTATTTAGAATCATCCAAAATTGATTTGAACAATTTCGGACTAAAATGAACAAAATACCAAGTGTAAGGGCAATTCGATAAATTCACTTAAATATGATTTATTGAATTTTATTTCATAAATTGTTTATTTGATAATTAAATAAATATATTTATTTAATTAATCCGAGAAAAAGTTTTGAAATCGGAAAATTTGATTTTCCACCGTTCCGCTGCGTTACCGGATTTAGCCCCTAAAACCCCTACATAAACCTCATTGGGTTCGGTTTACCCGAGACTCCTGTAATCAAGGTGACCATTCGGCCAAGCCCAAGCCAAGTGGTCTAATGGTTCTCAACGGGACTCACCAGTCGACTCACAGGGGAAAAAACCTCCATGGGTCCGGTTTACTCGGGAGCATGATGGTCATGGAGGAAATTAAACCATCCTCATGCCATACTCTTCGATAGTCTTCAACGGGATTCACCAGCCAAACTGCAGGGGGAGAAACATCCATGGGTCCGGTTTACCCGAGCTACTCCTCAAAAATGCGAGCCATGAGGGTAGTAACGCTCCGGCCTCGGGGGTTTGATAATGACATCCAGGATTGGCGTGCCACGAGGGGTTCACGCGTTTCCCACATGTGCTTCATCCCTTGATACGTTTTGGATCCTCAAAAGTGAAATGAACCAGGTCAGAACACTTCCGCCCGGGGGTTTGATAATGACACCCGAGATTGGCGTGCCACGGGCTTGGTTCCCTTCCCGACCACCGATCACCACTTCGCTTCGAGCACATCCCAGGAATATTGAACAAGTCTTTCGCATCCAATTAATAAACAAGTAAAATGGACAAGTTTTTTAATTCGAAAGAGAAAGCCTTATTCATAATTAAGGGACCTACCGCCCTTCTTACAACTCTCTGCGGGTCATTTCGAGAGAGGCTCTTACAAAAATGTTATGGTTCTTATTTTGCAGTATGATCATCTGATAATTCTGCGGCTAGAAGAGGAGATCTATTACCGACCTTCTTTCTTCTTGTGAATACTTTCCCATTTCCACTCTGACCAGCTTCCAACCGTTCCATTTCCCTTTCATCCAGTCTTTCTTTCATTCTTCCAAACCACTCTGCCGATGAACTCTCCAACAACCCATTGTTTCCACCTTCTACCATCGTCTTACTACGCAAGTTGCTTTTTGCTCTTTCCCCACAGACGGCGCCAACTGTTGAAGGGTGATTTTCGTCCCAGGGTAGTTTCGAGATAATCCTCCTTCAACCTTGAATTTGTTTGGTTATGGGAAGACCAAATGCAAATTTAGCTAAAGATGAGAAAAACACAAAGATTGACAATAGAGTTTTAACGTGGTTCGGCGGAACAAATCCAGCCTATGTCCACGGGCAAAAAATGGTGGGGGTGTTTTATTACTGGAACGAGCTCGACCGACCTGTTTTAGGAGCATGTTAAACGTAAACCGAGCTGTTTAGCAAGTTTTACAAGTAAGGCTCATTTTCTTCTTTGTTACAAGTTTTTTCTCTCTCTCTTTTCTCCATGAAAGTGCCCCCTTCAAATTAACCTAACTTTCCTTTATACACTCAGGAATTACAACATTGTTCTTCCAACTTTATGACTTTCCCATGATTCCCAGCTAATTGTCGGGCTCTCTACCCCGTGACTGTCTTCGTCGAAAGTAAGCCTGCCGTCTGACGGCCTGTCACCTCACACATGTTTTCTCCACTACCACACGCAACAATAAATGATGCCAGTCTGTAAAGAGCCTTCAATCGGTGATATATGCCAGAAGGAAAAGTTCAAACTACCATGATCATATCTCTGGTGCCATAAGGACGTCCAAACCGAACACCGAACTGCCACAACTACTTCCGAGCTGACCCAACATGTCCGAGCTCATTATCCCGATCTAGAAGGAAAAATAGTACCGAACCGAGCCTCCAGGCTCAAGTGGTCAGTCTCGGCTCTGATGTTGTCTGTCTCTTATATTTGTATCATGTTGTGTCCTCTAATCGATCAAATCCGAGAAACCAGGTCTGAACTCTCTACCGGGCCGATGAGTGGCCAATACTTTCTGAACACCCGTCCCTTTCGGAAAAAGGAAAATTCCATCTCTGCCCATGGCCGCACTATTCAAAACCCTTATTCGTAGAAATCCCCATCAACAAAACTCATATAGGAAAAAAATCCACAAATAATTACTTAGTAATCACATGAAAATAAAGAATTCGGATCTGGCCCTCAATTTAGTTGTGCCAAGTTTTTTTTTAATAATTTACTATTATAAGTGTATTTATAATATCTAGTATAAGGCCCGCACTTTGTGCGGGTTAATCATATATTTTAGGTATTGATCTTGTAAATATTCCGGATCTTATCGATTTTATAGTCTAAATGAGACAATTATTTTACTTACACGTAATATTTATACCTCATTCATTTGTCTCTCAGTTCTCAAATAATATTTCTAATTCACTGTGCAAGAGCTAATAGTCAGAGTCTGCATCATGAAGTACGGTAAATAAAAAAAATCATGAAATAAATAAAACTTATAGAAATAATTTAAAATAAAATGATAAATAATAATAGTCCCGAAATCCAAAAAATTATCTAGGTCTTATAGGCGATTACTATTTAGGTTTCTTATTTTAATGAGAGATTATATTTTTATATTGTAATAGGTTTTTTATTTTAAAAATTATTATTTTAATTTTATAATTGAATAATAAAAACATTAATTGTAAACATTAGGTGTCACACAATTTTTTTTAATAGAAGATGATAATATATATCCTTATTATAATAGGTAATAAAAAATTAATTATAGATATTAAGTGTCATATGACGTGATGAGAAAACTTAAAATTGTTTAACTTATATTATTCAAAAATTAATCGGATGGTAATATGTTTTTTTTATTATAATATAGTTTTTATTTAATAGATTTAGTAATTTAATTTTATAATTTAATAGTATTTTTTAATTGTAATAAGATAGTATAATATGTTTTCTTATTACAATATAGTTCTTATAAAATTATAATATGTATTTTTATTGTAATAGTTTTTTAATTAATAAAAAATAAATCGTAAAAATATTTTAATTTTATAATTTAATAACAAAAAATTAACTGTAGAGATTAATTGTAAAGATTAAATGTCACATATGTTTTTTTTTATTTTAATGAGAGATTATAATATGTTTTCTTACTATAATTGTTGGGGTAGTTGTGGAACTATTATGGTCGGATCGGTGTCTCGCGCAGTGGAAGTGGGTATAACCCTTGGATATCAAGTATGAGTGTAATTTTAAATTATTTAATGAAATACTATATTCCATTACGAGTGTATAGGAAAAAACCGGGACTGAATCAGAGTTCAGAAGCTCAAGAACGGAGAAAAATAAAATTCAACACGCGCTACAATGCATGCGCGCACTGTGCACTACCGTGTGCGCGCGCATTATGCGCAGAGCCCCATTTTTTCCCTTCATCTCTCTAGAAAGAGAGCTGAAGGTATTAGAGTATTTTACCCTAATATCTTCCAACTCTCCCTAAACACTTCAAAACACCCAAAATTATTTTTTAACATCAAAACCAATATCAACACATGTTATAGAATAAAAATCAAGTTTTTCAAAATATCAAATATTTTTACAAAAACATAAATTTATTCTAAATACGCACTTGCGTAAATTTTGAATCCAATACACAAACCAAATTAGAATCACAATAAAAAATGTCTCGTGAACAATTCTAGGTCACCCAAATGTGGTCAAGTGATTCTAGAATGATAGCCATAGCTCTAAGCTTTAATCTAGAGTTCCAAATTCTAATTTTATGTTTATGTCTAATATAAATATTTTGACTTAATAACAATCATATTGTGTTTATACTTCCAAAGCATCCGAACATAATTTATTAGCCTTATTTCAACATTAAGTTATATGATCATGCATCCAATACATAAAAGAACATAACTTAAGAGAAGTTCAAACTTACCTAGCAAGCTTTGATGCAAATATCCAATCTTCTTCTCTTTGTTGAAATGGTAGGAGAACCTCCAAGGTTTGCAAGCTTCACTCCAAGATCCAATCTTAATTTCAATGTTAGCAAGCTTCAATCCAAGATCTAATCTTGATTTCTCCTAGATGAAATGTTGTAGAGACCTCACAAGATTCTCTAAACACTTCTCTAACTTAAACTAATTTCTCTAAGAATTTGCTTGTATTTAGCTTTCTCAAGCTCTTGCTTTTGATTTACTTAATTAAAACATTCATAAAGCTTGCTATTTATAACAAAATTTATGTAATTTTTAATTAATAAAAATTATAATCAACTTTTAAGTGGGATTAATCTAATTTATCCAAATATGTATAATTAGGTGTGATTAATCTCCATTGTCTCCCACTTTGATTTAATCCAATTAAATCAAGCCAATTATTAGGAAATGAATTAGTTAAATGTTTGCCACTTTGATTTAAACCAATTAAATCAAGCCAAAACCACCTATTATTACATACTTACAATTACCATAAAATCCTCAAATGGTAGAGATAATTATGATTTTACAATCAAGCCATTTTGTAAATATCGAATTAATCCAATTAGGTCAAAGTAAATAATCAATGTTATCCAATAACACTTGATTATCTTAGTTGATAATTATAATATCGAATATTATCTTTTATCAAAATTAATCGGATACCCAAGTGCTCAACGAGTACACTTCATATTGGGACTCTCTAAGTTCAGACACGTTCGTCATATAAGTCTAGCTAATATGTACGTAATTCGACCACCTCCGATTTCGCGAAGAACACGAACGACCTTTATGAACTATACAAGTCGAGGTCATCACAAATGTTTAACAATCCCTCTGTCGTAGGCTATCCGAGTTGTGCTTAAGAAACATGGAATACACCGTCAAGTTTCTGAGGCGCACATCTCATTTCGACATGTCCACGATTCTTCATAACCGATGCGATTAAGAATCGTGACTTTACTTGCATGGATACCTAAACCCCTTATGGTACACATACGGGCCGACAGATGCTATCTTGCTTCACACTTGATTACCGAGTGCATCTGTCCACACCCAACGAACATATAGAGGCCAGACAATAAAAGGTTTCTGACATACATGCCATAAAAGGTTATTGACGGTGGTGTGTACTTCCAACTATTAGAAATCACATGTGAGTCATTCAGTATTTGGTCCAACCAATAGCCATATGTCTATATGAGTTTCCAAAGCTCATGGTACATCGGGTTAAACCATTGGAACTCTAATTCCAATATACGACATGTGCTAGTATTATAGGTTATAAGAATTCGACCGTATTCCAAAACTAATGTCTAGGAATATTTACTTTAAGAATAGTTTACAGTGGTAATATTTATTCCAATGTCGGACCACCTTGTGTCCAGTATTACTACAAGACTATTCAAAAGTGGATGTTATTCTTAGCATATATATACATCAATCTAATACGCATAATGACAATACCATTAATAAGATATGAAATGAAAATGTAGTTATTTTATTAATAAATAATAAAATATATAATTCGGATTGACACTTCAAGCACCAACTCTAACAATAATAGTTGATGAATATTAAAAAGTGTACACTTAATAAAAGAGAAATTAATCATTTTACACTTATAATTTCATTAATCCCCTTAATTTAGCACATTTGTAAAATAATAATTAAATTTATGGTTATTGTGATTGTTATTTCTTATGTAGGTGAAATAATATTTTGGATGCATAACTAGAAAAATTGACATGACATTTGGATTTTGGAGGCCAAAAACTTGAAATGGCGTTCTAACAGTGTACAAATTCAGAAATTCCAACTCTACGTAATTTTCATATTTTGGCCATAATTTTTTACTCCGATATTGGATTGAGGTGATTTCAGTTCCAGATGAAAGAATACTCAAAGATCTACAACTTTGATGTTGACAAGATGTTCCAATTCTAAGGTTTTCAAGGCCGAAATTGATGAAAAATCTAAAATATATTATATGTAATTATTAAAGATAAAAACAAGAAGCAAAAAATATATGAAAGGTGGGAAATGACATCCACCTTTCGGTGGAATGTTAATTCCCACCAATTTTGTAATTTGCAAATTGCATGGAGGGTGCTAAGCTCTCTACTATAAATAGAGATGCTCAACACCTTAGGAAATCAGTCCGGATTTCATAGTTTTCTCTGAAAATTTGTGGAGTTCTAGTTTTTGTGTGTTTTATTTTTTTAAAAGCATTCTTGTAATTTCTTTTCTTTCAGTAATAAAATTATGAGTAGCTAATTTCGTCATGATGTGGTAAATGGCGAAACTTTTATATGAAAATATAGATTAATCTCACTTATATTATAATATATAAATTGTAATTTAATGATTACTATTTAATTTAAATCTGGATTAATTATTGATAAATTTTGTTACCGCATATATGGCTGGTTTTATTTATTTGGCATAATTGAGTACCTAACTAGACTTGTTATAGACAAAAACTATCACCACATTTATGGCTGATTTTATTTGTTTTGGCATAATTAATTTATGAATTAAATTAACTGGGTAATAATGATAATTTATATATTATAAAAAGTAAGATTTCTAAATTTGAAATATTAAAAGTGGTTCTCATATCCGTAATATTTTATTTTATTATTGCAATCAAATTTAAAAATTTTCAATCACTTCAAACAAAACAAATCAAATCTTTTCATTTTCATTCAAATTGTTATTTTATTTTATTAAATCTATTTTTGTGGATCGATCCCGGACTTATCGGGTTATTTTATTACTTCGACATTCTTATACTTGAGAGTAAAGAATCACTTTGTGAGTATCTCAATAGTTTCTATATTTTAATTTTGGTTTGTTAAATGTGAACCATTATATATATAACTAGTTTAAATAGTGGAAATCTTCGTAAAAGCAAATTTTTTTTTATGGTTTTTTTTTATTGTTTTTTTGGCAGCTCTTTTATCTTTTTGCATACCTATTGAAGACGGGTAGATATGGAGGTGGAGCTTTGTAGTGAACTGTACGAGATTCCTTAGATGTCAACTTATTCCTATTAGATTTGCCGATGTTAGACTGATAATATATTATATATAAGTAAATGCAAAAGTTTATAGTTGTTATTTGTGTATTGTGTAAATTTTTTTTAGGATTGTATTCTCGATTGTAATTGAGGTGAGAAGACCAATCGATCCCATAAATTCTCTTATTCGTCAATATTTTAATAGGTGTGAATTGATCCTTAACATAATTACGAGATTCATCATACATATATTTTATATGAGACTCCTACGTTGATTTAAGAACTATACTCGAGCTGATTTGGCAGAATTGACGTAAATATATTTGATCATTCAAAAAAAAGAGATTCGATATCTATTAAGTAAGAGAAATAAAAAATTAAAGTGAAAAATAAATCATGGTCATTGATGAAAGAAAGTACAAAAAGACTATGCCCCATAGGCCAAAAGAAATCCAAGAAGCTCTTCATTTCAAACAAAGTAGCTTACTCATTTTTGAGAAGAAAAGGAAATTCATGGCAAAGCAAACGATGACTGAAACAAGCAATGTAATCCCCTAGCAGTTCAGACGTGAACGCAAGGAATAACGGGATGGCAAAAGTGGGCATCGTATAAATCTAAATTAATTAACACCAAGTCCATGAAGAAAAGTATATGGAAATTGGTTGGAGAAATTAACAACCAATATACAATTAGGCGTCGCTCTATAAATATTGATAATGATGGGCAGCATTAATTTTCACAGCACAAAACACACTTTATTTTTCATTCATCCCCAAAGTCCTTCTTTCCTCATTCACCAATCACCATCTTTTGAAAATGGCGGAGGCAATAGTTTCCGGCGTCTTGGAAAAATTGATTTCATTCGTTTTTGAAGAAATAAGAAAAGGGGTGGGGCCGTTCATGGGTGCCAAGAAAACATTGAGAACCCTATCCAGCAATCTGAAAAGCATCAAAGCCGTTCTGAAGGATGCAGAGGAAAAGCAAGTGAAGGAGGCAGCTGTAAGAGACTGGTTAGATAAGCTCAAAGAAGCATCCTACGACATTGATGACGTGTTGGATGAGTGGAGGACCAAAAAGCTGAAACTTCAAATTGAGGGAGTTGAATCTTCTTCTAATTCAGTTCTTAATAATAACATTAAGAAGAAGGTATTTCTCTTCTTTATCTCCCCTGGCTTTTGGTTCAGACGATCTCTTTTAGGTAAAATTGCTTTCAATGTTGAGGAATTAAATGAGAGATTAAATGATATTGCCAGAGAGAAGATAAGTTTAACTTTAATGTTGTTAGAAGTGTCGACCAACCTCATCATCAGCGTGTTAAAACTACCTCTTTCATGTTGGAAAATGCTTATTCATAAGCATTTTGAGGCACAATTTCAAGCATGGTCCACTTCGTGTTAGTGGTTGTTATTGAATGATTCGGATACTCCTCCGTGAGTACTTCGAAATGGTATATTCATATGCTTAAAATGGTGCTTGGGTGAATGAGAAATTGTTGTTCAAAGTTCACCCATGGTGTTGGAAAATAAAGATAAGTGAGCTTGTCCCACATGGGAAAGCTATAGAGAGAATATTAAGCTTATATATGATTGCTCATATGTAGATGGGTAAGAGTTGTAAGGATAAAGGCTCTCTCTACGTGCGCGGGGGGGGGGGGGTGCAAATCAAATCCGAACCAAGCTTGGCTCGTGTGCACCCGCGTGTCCTGCGTACACGAATGCCGGACCAAAATGTGCAGGCCAATTCGTACTCTGTGGATATGGAAATCGTGTGCACCCGCGTGTCCTGCGTACACGAATGCCGGACCAAAATGTGCAGGCCAATTCGTACTCTGTGGATATGGAAATCAGTCCAAACCAGTAGATCTGAATATGGCAGCCTCTTCGGCTGGCCAGAATGTTGTGGCAGCCCCCGTGGCTGGCCAATTTGCATCAGCCTCTGGGCTTAATATGGCAGCCGTTGTGGCTGGCCAAGGTGTTCTGCCTCAATGGCTAGACAACCTGTTGGACATGTGAGCCATGTCAATCTTGCTGCGGAAAAACCTGAAAAATTTAGTGGTCAGAATTTCAAAAGGTGGCAACAGAAAATGTTTTCTACCTGACCACGTTGAACCTTGCGAGGTTTCTAAAGGAAGATGCTCATGTACCCAAAGAGGGTGAGATTGATATCCAAGTCATCAGTGCCATTGAAGCTTGGAAACATTCTGAATTCCTATGTCGGAATTATGTGTTGAATGGGCTAAGTGATTCCTTGTACAGTGTGTACGCTGGAATGAAAACAGCTAAAGGGCTTTGGAATCTTTAGATCGAAAATATAAAACTGAGGATGCCGGTACTAAGAAATTTATCGTAGGCCGTTTCCTAGAGTTTAAAATGATTGATTCCAAAACTGTGATAAGCCAAGTACAAGAACTGCAGATTATTCTAGCAGAAATTCATGCTGAGGGGATGAGTTTAAGTGAAACCTTCCAAGTAGCCTCGATAATTGAGAAACTACCACCTGGTTGGAAAGATTTCAAGAATTATTTAAAGCATAAGCGAAAAGAAATGAGCATTGAAGACTTGGTTCTTAAGCTAAGAATTGAGGAAGATAACCGAGTTTCTGAAAAGAGAGGAATGACTCATGAGGCCAAAGCAAATGTTGTCGAACATGGCCATAAGAACAAGAACCTCAAGAACAAAGGGTCAAAGATGGGCCCTAAAGGAGGAGTTTCCAAGAAATCAAAATTTCAAGGAAAATGCTTCAACTGTGACAAAATGGGTCACAAGTCTTCTGAGTGCAGACTGCCGAAGAAGAAAAAGAAACAAGAGGCTAATGTGCTGAAAACATGACTCAAGATGTTTCAGACATTAACCTTTCTGCTGTGGTTTCTGAGGTGAATCTGGTGGGTTCTAACCCAAGAGAGTGGTGGATTGATACTGGTGCCACTCGACATGTGTGCTCGGACAAGAGCATGTTTTCTTCATTTGAGCCTGCTGAAAATGGGGAAAAGATATACATGGGAAATTCAGCAACATCTGAGATAGAAGGTCAAAAAAGGTGATTCTGAAGATGACCTCTAGGAAAGAGTTGACTCTGAACAATGTTCTGTATGTACCTGAAATACGAAGAATCTTGTGTCTGGATCGCTTCTGAACAAGCATGGATTCCGGATGGTGTTCGAGTCTGATAAAGTAGTTTTGACTAAAAATGGGATGTATGTGGGAAAAGGGTATGTAACTGATGGGCTTTTAAGCTCAATGTAATGGTTGTTAAACCCAAAAATATCAATAAAGCTAGTTCTTCTGCTTATATTGTTGAGTATTCTAATCTTTGGCATGGTAGATTAGGACATGTTAATTTTAATTCACTGCGAAAGTTAATTAACATGAATCATATTCCCAATTTTAAAATTGATAACAAACATAAGTGTGATACTTGTGTTGAGGCAAAACTAACTAGATCATCTTTTCATAGTATTGAAAGAAACTCTGAACCACTTGATCTAATTCATACCGATGTATGTGATTTTAATTCAATACAATCGAGAGGCGGTAATAAATATTTTATTACCTTTATTGATGATTGCACAAGATTTTGCTATGTATATTTAATGAAAAGCAAGGACGAAGCTATAGAGAAATTTGTTCTCTATAAGAATGAAGTTGAGAACCAACTGAATAAAAGAATTAAGGAGTTAAGAAGTGATCGTGGTGGTGAGTATGTTTTCCCTTTTGAATCACTTTGTGAACAAAATGGAATCATACATCAAACCACAGCTCCTTATTCACCTCAATCCAATGGGATTGCGGAACGTAAGAATCGTACCTTGAAAGAGATGACGAACGCTATATTAATCAGCTCTGGCTTACCTCAGATTATGTGGGGAGAAGGGTCTTATCAGCTAATTACCTTTTAAATAAGGTACCACGGAAAGAAGCAGGGAAAACTCATTATGAAATGTGGAAAGGAATAGTTCTTCCTATAAATTCCTACGAGTGTGGGGGTGTCTTGCCAAGATAGTTATTCCTCCACCTAAAAAGGTGAAGATAGGACCAAAAACTGTTGATTGCATTTTCATAGGATATGCACATAACAGTAATGCTTATCGATTTCTTGTGTATGAGTCTAATGTACCAGATATTCACAAGAATACGATAATGGAGTCGAGAATGCATCCTTTTTCGAATACGTTTTTCCTTGTAAAACTAATTCGAATTCAGATGTGCACAAACGGGTACATGAGACTATCATTGAATAGTCAGGACCGAGAAAAAATTAATGTTCCAGAGGATCAACAAGTTGTTGAACCTGAACTAAGACGTAGCAAAAGAGCTAGAACGGAAAAATCATTTGGTCCAGATTTTCTGACATTTTTGCTAGAGAATGATCCTCAAAGCTATAACGAAGCTGTAAGGTCAGCTGATGGTGCTTGTGGAAAGATGCCATCAATAGTGAAATTGAATCCATCTTACAAAATCACACCTGGGAGTTAGTGAATCTTCCTCCCGGATGTAAACCTTTAGGGTCCAAGTGGATTTTCAAAAAGAAAATAAAGGCAGATGGATCAATTGACAAGTACAAAGCAAGACTTGTAATTAAAGGTTACAGACAACGTGAAGGTCTTGATTACTTTGATACTTATTCTCCTGTAACGAGAATAAATTCCATAAGGATGATACTAGCGATTGCAGCTTTGCGCAATCTTGAGGTACATCAGATGGATGTGAAAACAGCCTTTCTGAATGGAGATTTAGATGAAGAAATCTACATGGAACAACCTGAAGGATTTTTAGCTCCAGGACAAGAAAAGAAAGTCTGTAAGTTAGTTAAATCCTTGTATGGATTGAAACAAGCCCCGAAACAGTGGCATAAAAAAATTTGATGACACCATGTTGGCAAATGGTTTCAAAATCAATGAATGTGATAAATGCATTTATGTCAGAGAGACAGAAGTTGGCTATGTCATTTTATGTCTCTACGTTGATGACATACTGATTGTCGGGAGTAATGTTAAAATGGTGAAATCTACCAAGAATATGCTGAAATCCAAGTTTGACATGAAAGACATGGGTCTTGCAGATGTCATTCTGGGAATAAAGATCTCGAGAAGTCCAGATGGACTTATTCTTGATCAGTCGCACTATGTGGACAAAATTCTTGGTAAATTCAATGATGATGATACGGCTGTGGCTAGAACTCCTTTAGATGTGAGCTTACATCTATCGAAGAATATGGGAGATGGTATATCTCAAGTAGAATACTCTAGAGTGATCGAGAGTTTGATGTATCTATCAAGTTGTACAAGGCCTGATATAGCCTGTACAGTAAACAAGCTCAGCAGATATACGAGTAATCCAGGGGTTGATCACTGGAAAGCCATAGTGAGAGTACTTAGGTACTTACGTTTTACTCGTAATTATGGGTTGCACTATCATAGATATCCAGCTGTAGTCGAAGGATACAGTGATGCTAATTGGATATCTGACATGAAAGACTCAAAGTCTACTAGTGGTTATGTGTTTACACTAGCAGGTGCAACTATATCATGGAAATCCTCCAAACAGACTATGATAGCCAGATCTACAATGGAATCAGAATTCATTGCATTAGACAAGTGTGCTGAAGAAGCAGATGGCTTCGAAATTTTCTAGAGGATATTCCAAGTTGGCCTAAGCCAGTGCCAGCAATTTGCATTCATTGCGATAGTCAATCTGCAATTGGAAGGGCACATAACAATATGTATAATTGTAAGTCTAGACATATTCGTCATAGACCACAATACCGTTAGACAATTACTCTCTACTGGAGTTTTGTTCGATTGACTATGTAAAGTCAAAGGATAACATTGGGGATCCGCTAACCAAATGGTTAAATAGAGAGTTAGTTGTGAAAGCATCGAGGGGAATGAGACTGAAGCCCATTAGATAAATGTTTATTACGAAGGAAAAACCCAACCTTGTTGACTGGAGATCCCAAGATCTAGGTTCAATGGGACACCTATTCGTAAAAGACATAATTGGATCACTGTGGGGGTTACCCTCTAGTCCATTCCTATGATGAAATGAAACAGTGATGCTCGTATGGATAGAGGTTAAGCAAAAGCTTTTAATGATTCTTATGCGTCGGGAATCCGAGCAGAGTATTACGAGATACTCTTAAATAAGAAATCACCTATGTGAGAGAGAAGTGGGGCCGCCGCTTCAAAGGGAATTGTACGGGGCACAATTTTTAGAAACTCTTGCAGAACAAGTAGATGTTCATGGCCAAAATGAACATAATAATGAGAACTCAAATGTGTAGGTAAAATATCTGTGTGATATGTGTTCTCCAATTACATGAACGACAGTACAGTTCAATGACATCGCGTCAACTGTCAGCCAGTAATGAGATATATTTTCACAATGGAAGGTTCAAAGGCTGTGGCCTACCTATCCTACACAGGTGTTGAACCGTTGAACTCTTCTAGGTCAAAATAAAATGTTTTATAAAATAATTTTATTCGACGACGTTTTTCGCCAATTTCATTCATGTGGGGGATTGTTGGAAAATGCTTATTCATAAGCATTTTGAGGCACAATTTCAAGCATGGTCCACTTCGTGTTAGTTGTTGTTATTGAATGATTCAGATACTCCTCCGTGAGTACTTCGAAATGGTATATCCATATGCTTAAAATGGTGCTTGGGTGAATGAGAAATTGTTGTTCAAAGTTCACCCATTGGTGTTGGAAAATAAAGATAAGTGAGCTTGTCCCACATGGGAAAGCTATAGAGAGAATATTAAGCTTATATATGATTGCTCATATGTAGATGGGTAAGAGTTGTAAGGATAGAGGCTCTCTCTACGTGCGCGGGGGGGGGGGGGGGTGCAAATCAAATCCGAACCAAGCTTGGCTCGTGTGCACCCGCGTGTCCTGCGTACACGAATGCCGGACCAAAATGTGCAGGCCCGGCCCAACCGAATTTTTTAATTTTCTCTACAATTTTTCCAAGCCTTTTGTAATTCCATAACAGCTAATTTAATTAGCTTGGTGGTTACATAGTTTAATTTCCATTAGTGCTAATTTAATTAGCTTAGTGGTTACAACAATGTGTAACATCTCCAATTATGAAATTTATTGGCAAGTTAATTTCTATTAATTGAGATGTGTTTTCTTTCCTATATAAACAACATCAGTTCTTGTTTTCAAGAGATGAAATAGAATATAGAGAAAGACAAAGCACACACACCAGCTCGGTTTCTTTGTTTTGTTAAAAAGAAGAGTTCAAACACTTTGTGGTTCGTTGGATACGAGTTTTTGGTGGTGCTCTTACTCGTAGTTTTCCGTTGTATCCTGGGAAACAATCGTTCACGTTCTACTGCACCTACGGTAGAGGACGAATTTGTTTTAAGGATATTGTTGTTTTCAACAAGCCTCGGGAAAGTGAAGAAGCAGTGGTTCGTTTCTGCTCTTCTGCCGTCAGCCTCTGCCTCTGCCTCTGCATCTGCCTCTGCCTCTGCCTCTGCCTCTGCCATCAGCCTCTGCCTCAGCATCTGCCTCTGCCTCAGCCTCTGCCTCAGCATCTGCCTCTGCCTCAGCCTCTGCCTCTGCCATCAGCCTCTGCTTCAGCATCAGCCTCTTCTTCTGCCTCTGCCTCAGCATCTGCCTCTGCCTCTGCCTCAGTCTCTGCCTCTGCCATCAGCATAAACATCAGCCTCTGCCTCGGCTTCAACATCAGCCTCTGCTTCTGCCTCTGCCTCTGCATCTGCATCTGCCTCTGCCTCTGCTCTTAGCCTCTACTGTCAGGGCCCGCCGTTAGGGTCTGATCCGAAGATTATTGTAATATTTGTCATATTTGGATTTCCCAATTACCGTGTAATAATTGTAATACATTGTACATACATTTCATTGATGTGTCTGAAATATATGGTAGAGATGAGGAGAATCTTACTTTAGTTAGTAAGTTATTGTCTGAGAGTACTGATCAGGAAAGAAAAGGCCTCCATATCATCTCTATTGTTGGTATGGGAGGTATAGGTAAGACCACTCTCGCTCAACTTGCCTACAATAATGAAAAGGTTGTAAGTCATTTTGACAAGAGAATATGGGTTTGTGTATCCGACCCTTTTGATGAGTTTAGAATTGCCAGAGCAATTCTTGAAGCCCTAAGAGGCCATGCCTCTTTTTTGGTGAATTGCAATCTCTTTTGGAACAGATTATAGTTTTTATTGAGGGAAAGAGATTGCTTCTTGTATTAGATGATGTGTGGACTGAAGATAGAGTCAAATGGGAACCATTATACAATTGTTTAAAGAGTGGAAATCTTAATAAAAGCAAAATTTTAGTTACTACACGTAAAGAGACTGTTGCATGTATGATGGAATCAAATGAAATTATCACTATTAAGGAATTGAGCGAAGAGAAGTGTTGGTCATTATTCAGGCGTTTAGCATTTTTTGGTAGATCTCCTGAGGAGTATAAAAAATTAGAAGAGGTTGGTAGGAAAATAGTAGGCAAGTGCAAGGGCTTACCTCTTGCGGCAAAAACTATTGGGAGTCTAATGCGCTTTAAAAAAACTAGAGAAGAATGGCAAAAGATTTTAGACAATGAAATGTGGAATTTAGAGGATTTTGCAAAAGATGTTTTTCCTGCTCTAGTATTGAGTTACATTGATCTGCCCTACATGTTGAGGCAATGTTTCTTATATTGTGCCGTCTTTCCAAAAGATTACAATATGAGAAAAGATCAATTAATTCAATTGTGGATGGCCCAAGGTTATCTTGGGTTAGAGCAAGATGAAGAGATTGAAGTAATTGGTCAAGAATATTTCAATTATTTAGCGGCACGATCGTTTTTCCAGGAGTTTGAAAAAGATGACGACAATGATATTGTAGGATGTAAGATGCATGATATAGTGCATGACTTTGCTCGATTTCTCACTAGGAGTGAATGCGCTGCAGTAGAAGTGAATGATTCTAGAGAACGAAGGATAGGCTCCTTTTATGCGAAAGCTCGTCATTTATCATTGACGTTTCGCGTCCGATTGCCTGTATTCATGCTTAATGCAAAAAAATTGCATACTCTCTTGTTTTTTCAGTCTGATAGTCTCTCTTCCATTGAAGAAAAGTTGTTTGATGAGTTGACATGTATAAGGGCTTTAGGTTTGAATGGAATTGATCGAGCTAGGAATTCAATTAAATATGTTTCAAGTGATATAGGAAAGTTGTTGCATTTGAGGTATCTTAACTTGAGTTATAGGCGTATATGTGAATTACCAGAAACATTGTGTGAATTATATAATTTACTAACACTGGACATCACTAATTGCAAATATCTCAATAAATTACCTCAAGGAATGGGAAAGCTAATCAACCTGAGGCATCTGATAAACAATGGGAATGATGACTTGATATACATGCCAAAAGGAATTGAGAGATTAACATGTCTCCGGACGTTAAGCCAGTTTGTTGTTGGTGTTCATAGTAGCGAAGCATGCACGCTTCATTGTCTGCAAGACTTGTACAATCTTCAAGGATCTCTTCAAATAAGGGGTTTGGGATTGGTTGCAGCAGCTGATGTGGGCGAAGCTGAGAATGCACAAATAATTATGGAAAATAAAAATCTCATTCATTTAATATTAGAATTTAACGTGCGGATGGATAAGTTTAGTCTGTATGAGATAGACGAACAAGTTCTTGAATCCTTACAACCTCCTACATGTCTGGAAAAATTAGAGATAGAGGGATACAGTGCAAACAGTACTGTGTTTCCTAAGAATTGGTTCACGTTATTAACCAAGTTGAGAGTGCTAAGATTATCACATTGCTTTAATTGTGAAAACTTGCCTCCATTGGGAAAATTGTTTTCACTGGAATCGCTCACTATAGAACGTTTTGATAACGTGAAGAGAGTGAGAAATGAATTTCTGGGCACATCAACATCAACAAGCACTTCATCTTCATCAGTTTCAACTATTGCATTTCCCAAATTGAAGTCTCTAACATTTTTTTCTTTGAGAAAATGGGAAGATTGGGATTATGAGATCAGAAATGAAGATTTTACAATCATGCCATGTCTTCGTTCCTTGGAACTTAAAAAGTGCTCCTGTTTAGAGGCTCTGCCAGAACATCTGTTTCAGATTACAACACTGCAGAAACTCAGTATCAGTGGTTGTGGTATCTTAAGTAGACGTTGCAGAAAGGAGACTGGAGATTACTGGCGCAGCATCTCTCACATCCCTACCATCCAAATTGATAACGTCTATGTGCAAAGAGATGGCCGTTGATTTTGTACAACACTAACATCTGGTAATTCATTCTCTCTTGTTTATTTATTTTATTATTTTTAATTCTGACATTTTTAGTTAATGTGTGTATTTAGTTAAAGATTTTACTATTTATTGATTATACTCGATTTGGAAACCAATCCATATGTTGCTTGATATAAAAAAAATTTGAGACTTAAATCTCACTCATAAGTGAGGAGGAATTTGAATGTTTGTATTTATTTGAAAAAGATGAGTTAACCCCCTTGGAAGAGGTTTCATATTCTTTATAATCAAGGGTAAATTTGTAATTGTAAATGATAAAATTCATATATTTATTGATAACAAATAATGATTATATATATATATAATATATATATATATATTATATATATATATATATATGGGCATGGCTGTGGTACCCAGGGGTATGACAAACCCCTGGTTTCTCACCGTTGGATCACTGTAAAGTGATCCAACGGTGAGTAAAAAAAACAGAGAGGAGAGAGAGAAAACCGGTTAAGCCGGTTACATGCCTTAATATAAAAGGCCACCTCTCTTTCTCTCAATTCTCACGATCTCTCTCACAGCAAGCAAAATTTTCCCCTAATTTTTGCCCTAAAATTTTCCCCAAATTGCGATACTCTCAGGTTGTGCTTCATCATCCCTGATTAACTCCACCGCTGGTCAACTCCTCCTCTGCTACAGTTCATCCTCTACGCGGTCGTTGGTTTTTGTGGTGAGCTAATCTTGATTACACTGCATATTTGTTCTATTATTTCAAATCTTGCATGCTAGTGGTTTGGTAATTTGTGTAAACCTGATCCAAATGGCCTCAGCTCACAGACACCACAAAAATCTTCACGACATGTTTCAACAACGATGGAAAAACTAAAGAGCCTTGGATTTGACCCCTCGCTTTTTGCAGGAGCTATCACCAGCGGAGAATTAACACATCAATACTTGCAAAGGTTAAAGATTTCATATTCAGTGATTAAGGACTTAAAGATCGTTTATTTCTGAATATGTAATATGTGTATACCGTTTGATTATAACCATGTCAGTCTATTTGGCGGTTTGCATAAATCAAAGTGAGCATACTCAACTTTCTTGTCTCAGCTATTAATCTTCTCCATTCGTTTACGTTGCCTTGTTCTTGGAATAACGTTTGTAGTTTGAATCAAATCATCCCTTAATGGTGCATCTGATGGTCTTCTACTCTCATCTATCTAAAACTGGTGCCTTTCAAAAATCCATTGGTTTGGTTCCCTTGCCTTTTTTTCATATATTCCACACTTTTGTTATCATCCTTCTATCTTTTTCATTATTCTGCGATGGTGATGTTTTCTTGTTGAAATATAATATTGAACGTGATTTTCTATGAATATGTTGTTTAGAGTGGAAAAATACATCTCAAATATTTTCTGGATTTTTTTTTTTAATATGAGATGATGCTTGGTTTGCAGCTCTATGAAGGTCTTGCATTCACATGACTTGGAGTGACAGAGGTGCTATATCTCTTGAGGTATGAGCTATCTGACTATTTTGATCGCAGTTATTTTTTCTCACTCACTTTTTTTTCTTTTGGATCCATTTTCCTTAAATTAAATCCTCTACTTTGTAAGTACTTAGAACTCCCATTCTCTCTCTTTCTGCATTATTGTCAATTTTTGTGAACAAAGAATACTTGAAATGACAGAATTGAGAGCTTTAAGTTAGTAAAGCTTACATCTTTCTCACTATAGTAATCCTCTGTGGCTTGAATCTGATTGGCCTGAGGGAACCAACCGATTTTAATTTACTGACTCTCTGAGTAAATTTGAGTGTTTAACAAGATTATAATAAGAATCACCCATCAGGGCATTGTAATGTTACCGCATCTCTTGCCATTTTCCTCATTCAAATTAGGACCCCCTTTTTTTTTGGAACTTTTATGGAGTTTTGAATAATCTGGTATGTATTTCAGAGGATAATGTAGTTTTTAGTTATGTGATTTCTTGAGAACAACACAATGTTGCACATGAGAAATACATTATACTCTAAATGTTGCACAACGGAAGTACATTGTATCTAGGATGGCAGATTTGATTCTATTTAGTTTAAAAAACTGCATAGGGTGTAATTGTATACTCACCTTGTAAGTTTTTGAGTTGGAATTTCTCTATATTTATGATTTTCCAGATTTAGGATTTTTATTGGCTTAACATTTGTTGATGTATTTATTTTGATCTTGCTAGGTACATTGGCATCCAAATTTGAAAAGCTTGGGGTGAAGTGAGATGGATGGGAAAACCAGATAAGGTGGTGCGATTACTTTCTTCTGGTTTTTCTAGTTAGTGTTATTCCCATTTCCTTTTATTCTTGAACTTTTATGAGACTGTGTGGGGTAGATGGTGTATGTCTTTAGTCAAACAAACTGGTGTCCAAGTTTGCTTCTGGCTGCAATGATCATTCTCACATGACATTATATGTCTTGGGTTGCTTATGGTATAACTTTCGTTTTGCTTTTGGGCCTACGGCCTACCTTCACAAGTGTTTATTACATCATGTTATTGAATTTGACAACTTTTAGGAAAACAATGTATTACTCACACACACACACACACCTCATCAAACACTATTGCAGAAAAGAAATAAGAAATTTTTTCTTGTTAATTAATGGCCCCAAATTTGTCAGTTTACTCCAAATATAAGTACACTTCACATGCTATCAATTTCACATCTGTGCAAATAAGTTGACCTCTACTCATTTGGTAGTTACTGGTTGTGTTTTTGAAAACCTAAGGGATATTTTCTCTCGACAACATGATATGTATTTTGAGATTTTGCAGCATATAAGGAGTAGCCAAATGAATGACATAATCACTCTGCATTTGCACTTTATTGTGATGGTTTACATCTGGAAATCTCATTGTTCACATATACAACCTACACATGTCTGCACAAACTTCTTTTCTAAGGCTTACGTTGTCCATCTGGGTAATATTTAATTTCTTTCTTTTTTGGTCACATTCTTTGATTTATTTTATTTTTCCTGTAACTGCATTTTTTAATTGTTTCTTTGTTGCCATCTCAAATTATTAGCTTCAACATAAATATAAAAATGGCACATTTGGATATCTTGTGAAAGTTCAGTTGCAAAATATGTCGTGTTGGTTCCTATCATGCTGTTATAAATTTAATTGAGGCCATCAAATGACCAGAAGTTTTGGAACAGCTGCACTTGTAGGAACACAAAGTTGATCATTTTATAATTCTTATCAATTGATTGTGTCTCTGTATCTTTTACAGCCAGTTCCGTGCAATCAATTTTCTCTTCAATAAACATACTTTTGATGTATTTTCTCTTGATTTAGTTTCCTAGAGATTTTCTGCTAATTCTTTTGCTGTTATATGGTTCATCTCTATGTAGGATTATTCCATGTGCAGTTGTATTGAAGTACAAACACGGAGCTTGCTCAACTTTGTTAAATCCTGCATCTGCGGAGCCTCTACTCTGGCCATCATCTCTGAAGTTATAAATGCTGCATATGTTTTGAGTAGGCATGTACAATTGAAGTCCAAGATTGTGGCCACTAGATGTGTACACAATGCACACTAGCCCTATGCTGCCACAGGAAGCAAAACCATGCAGTTTAGCAAAACCTTACAACTGCATGCCTAACACCTCTAGTGTTCCCATTTTGCTGAAGCACCATTCCCCGAGTGGTTGTTGCAAAAATCAAGAATCAGGATGATGCTGATCGTGACATCGATGAACTAAGTTCACCAAAGATGAGAAAGACAAGGAAGTTGCACAACTTTAGCAAAGGAAGCAGTAGGTTCAAAGGATTATCGGCTTCATTTAGTGGGTGGCCTCGCCTCAGACAGGATTGCTACCGAAAGTGAGTGGGTTGATAAACCTTGATACTTGGTAGCATTTGGTAATCAAAGTTTCCATTTAGGCATTAAAAATTCCCTTATTAGTTGGCTTCAAGTAAAAGAGAAAAGAAAATCAAGAAGCCCCCTTTTGGAGCTGGTCCCATTTAGTATATATAAATATGGTCATTTGCTATGTAGATTTGGGAAATAAGCAAAGTGAATTGCAGGTTTGATTGGTAAGTTTGGTAATGGTTTGCTGGGTCTCATAATGCACATTGTTGTATTCTTTGGTATATTGAGATTGAAGAAATGAATATTAATAAAAAAAAAATCTTTAACTCGTCCAAATTATATTAAAAAAAATCATTCCACCTTCTTCAATGGCGGCCCAAATTATATTAAAAAAATCACTTGAGAAATGTATTAGTATTTTGTAGTTTGATTCATTAAACTTTTATTGTATTAATTACAAACTACAAAAACATGGAATAAGTTACTGGGTTAGATAAATTAATAACCCACCAAATAAAAAGAAAAAAGTCATTCAATATAAGTTATGCTGGGGCGCACAAATATTGAGTGGAACCAATAGACTTGTCACAATTGATCATAATACTGGACTATTATGGGTCGAATCAAACTCGTCTTTTGTTTCTTTTTGTCGTATGCAGTCTAATGCATGATATATTTGTCGAATAAAATCATACAATTTCAACTTCAAATTAAGGAAACGAGACAAGTATGAATTTAAACTCACACTTTTGCGTCGATGATAATTATATAAGCAGAGTGAATTGCAGTTTTCGTAAGAGGATTGTGAAGATGTTCCAAAAATATTGCTTTCACTATTAAAACCTGTAAATGTTTCCATGTTCATTCGTGTGATAATCAGAAATTCTCAAAATCATTTAAATATTAATCCCTGCAAATGCTTTCGAGGTCGATGGTGTTGGATACGTAGACGACGTTAGACCATCACTTGCAAAACCTACAAATTTACCTGCTAATTAATCTTTGTACAAATAATTTCTTTTTTGAATGAAATATTTTTCCAGTTATTTTGGTCGGTTATAGATATCCGAGTTTTCGATTGGTTTATGATATGGATACATGTTATCCAAAAAACTATGTAGGAATATTAAGTAGTTATAAAAAAAACTAAAACATTAAGAGAATTTTACTTCATGCTCATTAACTTTAGTAATTATCCTAAGTAAATAATTGCTTAATTTTTCAAAATTTATCATATTTCTTTTTCTTTTTTTCAATATTTCGGTTATTTTGGAATCTTAATTGAAAAATACCAATAACTGATAAAAGAAAATAATAAAACGAATGATACACGAAAAACTACTAAAAATTAATTTTCATACTAAATACCTTTCATATGAGGGATATGAAATAAAAATTATATGAAATAAAAAAATATTAAACATGTAACATAACATGCAATTGCTTCTGCCTCGAAAATCACACCTGCAACTATGAGCGTTGAATATGCAACGTCCACCATTAAACATGCAACTTTGACCAATAAATATGCAATATTTGGAAGATGAAACTTTTAGCAATAAATATGCAAAACGAGACCATTGGAAAATTGAAAATCACACATGCAACTCTGAGCGTTGAATATGCAACTTCCACCATTAAACATGCAATTTTGACCAATAAATATGCAAATTTGGAAGATGAAACTTTTAGGAATAAACATGCAAAACGAGACCATTGGAAAATTGAAAATCACACATGCAACTATGAGCGTTGAATATGCAACTTTCACCATTAAACATGCAATTTTGACCAATAAATATGCAATATTTGGAAGATGAAACTTTTAGCAATAAACATGCAAAACGAGACCATTGGAAAATTGAAAATCACACATGCAACTATGAGCGTTGAATATGCAACTTCCAACATTAAACATGCAATTTTGACCAATAAATATGCAAATTTGGAAGATGAAACTTTTAGCAATAAACATGCAAAACGAGACCATTAGAAACTCGAAAATCACACATGCAACTATGAGCGTTGAATATGCAACTTCCACCATTAAACATGCAATTTTGACCAATAAATATGCAAATTTGGAAGATTTTGAAAATCACACATGCAACTATGAGCGTTGAATATGCAACTTTCACCATTAAACATGCAATTTTGACCAATAAATATGCAAATTTGGAAGATGAAACTTTTAGCAATAAACATGCAAAACGAGACCATGGAAAATTGAAAATCACACATGCAACTATGAGCGTTGAATATGCAACTTCCACCATTAAACATGCAACTTTGACAATAAATATGCAATATTTCGAAGATATAACTTTTAGCAATAAACATGCAAAACGAGACCATTGAACATGAAACTTTAGCAATAACATGCAATTGCTTCTGCCTCGAAAATCACACCTGCAACTATGAGCGTTGAATATGCAACTTCCACCATTAAACATGCAACTTTGACCAATAAATATGCAATATTTGGAAGATGTAACTTTTAGCAATAAACATGCAAAACGAGACCATTGAACATGAAACTTTAGCAATAACATGCAATTGCTTCTGCCTCGAAAATCACACCTGCAACTATGAGCGTTGAATATGCAACTTTCACCATTAAACATGCAACCTTTGACCAATAAATATGCAATATTTGGAAGATGAAACTTTTAGCAATAAACATGCAAAACGAGACCATTGAACATGAAACTTTAACAATAACATGCAATTGCTTCTGCCTCGAAAATCACACCTGCAACTATGAGAGCGTTGAATATATGCAACTTCCACCATTAAACATGCAACTTTGACCAATAAATATGCAATTTTGGAAGATGTAACTTTTAGCAATAAACATGCAAAACGAGACCATTGAACATGAAACTTTAGCAATAACATGCAATTGCTTATGCCTCGAAAATCACACCTGCAACTATGAGCGTTGAATATGCAACGTCCACCATTAAACATGCAACTTTGACCAATAAATATGCAATATTTGGAAGATGTAACTTTTAGCAATAAACATGCAAAACGAGACCATTGAACATGAAACTTTAGCAATAACATGCAATTGCTTCTGCCTCGAAAATCACACCTGCAACTATGAGCGTTGAATATGCAACTTCCACCATTAAACATGCAACTTTGACCAATAAATATGCAATATTTCGAAGATGTAACTTTTAGCAATAAACATGCAAAACGAGACCATTGAACATGAAACTTTCGCAATAACATGCAATTGCTTCTCCCTCGAAAATCACACATGCAATTATGACCGTTGAATATGCAACTTCTACCATTGAACATGCAACTTTGACCAATAAATATGCAATATTTCGAAGATGAAACTTTTAGCAATAAACATGCAACCAAGACCATTGAACATGAAACTTTAGCAATAACATGCAATTGCATCTGCCTCGAAAATCACACATGCAACTATGACCGTTAAATATGCAACTTCTATCATTAAACATGCAACTTTGACCAATAAATATGCAATATATTTTGTATTATTTTATTTTATCAATATTATAAAAAATAATTTTTTTATATTATTTTATTTTTTTCAGTATTTTTTAAAATAAATTTTTAAAAACTTACCATAAATTTTTTTCATAATTTTATTTTTATTAATATTTTATAATTTATATAATAAAAAAATATTTTAAAATTATTTTTTTTTAGAGTAACTGGTTGCAACCGGCAGTGGCAACCAGTTACTCTCATTTTTTTGTTTTTTAATGCCCCAACCCAACCCTGGGTATCTGATACCCAAGGGTATTGTAGCAATACCCATATATATATATATATAATATATATATATATATATATATATATATATATATATATATATTTTTGGAAACTTTGTAATATCCGTTGTCAAATTACTTAATCTGAGCTTAAGTGGTGCAGATAAAATCATCGACTGTCTCAGGTTTTTACGTTTTTACAAAAATATATCTCTGAACTCAAATTTAGGACTTGAAAATCAAGTCTTAAGCCATTTGACATCAAACCCCGAGGAAAATAATGATTATACAATAAAGTAAAATAGAAAAGTATAAAAAAAAAATTGGGGAAATTATCAAATGCTAACCCTGAATCAAATTAACAAACCCTAACCATAACCATAACACCAAATCTACTTAAACTAAAAATAGAATCCTAGTGTAGTGGGCGAGGTTTGGGATTGTTGGCGAGCGACGGCCCGATGCTGGAGTTGTCTGAGAGATGCTAGTGCTGCAATTGCTTCGCGCAGAGGAACGAGCACGGGCAGCACCACGAAGATGTCGGTGCTGAAGATTATAGATGAATTTGATCTGATAAGTGAAGAAATTTAATGAAATCTGGGTTTGTGTTAGGATTAGGGTTTGATAGTTATTGCAAAATATTTGATGAAATAAATTTATCTTATTTTTTAAAGTTATAAATATTGGCAATATTTTTTTTTAAAGAAAAGTTAATTTCACCCTTTAACCGATTAGAGTTAATAGAATAATATTAGTTTTTAGGGCATGTTTTCGATATATCATAATTGTGTGTAGGGATAGCAATCGAGGTGTTCCGTCTCGTATCGATCTTGTCTCGTCCAGATTAATTTTTTGAAACGGAATGAAAAATCGTGTCAAATCCCAACTTAATTCAGAATCTTGAACTCCGATCAAGATTCGAGATTTTTTACCAAGCCAAATGGATGGCAATTTCCCCTTTTATATAAAAACCTATAACAAATAACGGTTGTAGTATGTCCACCTCACTTTTTTTTTTTTTAATTTTTATGTAAAATCACTCCCACTTATCAACACACCCCATTAAAGTTTTATATATATATATATATAGAAATTTTCTTTTTTCCACATGATGAATTGGGTAAATACCGTTTTTCACGAAAAAGTTTGAAAGTATTCTCTTTTACACTTGTTGTTTGAAAATTGTTTCATTTTACACCATTATGTTAACGATATATAACAAGTCCTGACATCATAAGGGTAATTTGGTCATAATATGTTAAATTGAAATTATTATTTGAACTAAGAGAAATTATCATTTTTCCACCCAATGATTTTTAAAAGTACACTTTTACTTCAAAACTTTGAAAATGTTCCAAAATTTATTATTTATTTTAAAAGTGTTCTATTTTTCATTATTTCGTTGTTTCATTGGGTAGGGTTAAAAATCACTAGAAACTTTATTGAAAACACAATATTTTCCCTATCAATTGCTTTTGGATTATTCTCTTTCCGCTATATTGTTGAGGCTACACTCTCGTATTCATTTGAGGTTGCTTCGTTTGACGGCTTGAATGGTGACGTCACTCCAAGATCGATTCACTCCAAAGTAAGAACACTCCGAGATCTATACATTCTGAAGTTGACTAACTCCAAAGAAAACTTACTCCGGAACCAATGAACTAAACAAGGAATAGAATGAGAATATTCCATTATATCAGCATTCAGGAACGTATGAGGTCAAATACCATAATTCAAAGTTAGTGGGCTTTAATGGCAACCCACTTAATATGCCAGCTTAGTTTAGCATGTATAATAACAAGTACAATTACACCTAATCTTACATTTCAGCATGTCAAGTGAAAAATATATTTCATGCATCTTGAGGAAGCCTAGTATCTGACAAGTGTCAATTGGAGAATGAATAAATCAATAAAAAACTAGAGAGAGGGGATTCTAGATTTTAATTTCTAAAATTTGAACTAGAGAACTCAAACACCAATTTAAGAAAAAAAGAATTTCATAGACATATAAGCATTATAATTGCCCGTCGCAATTAAGAAGAGGAAGATTCTAATCAAAGAAGTGCACTTGTGCAGACATGCATTATTGGACTTGAGAAAGAAGTAAAACCCATTTTTAACTGGACTCGATATATCAAGCTCAAGACTTTTGAAGGTATGGATTTTTATCACTTTTCCCTCCTTTATATATATATATATATATAAAGAATGCATATTTATTATTATTATTATTATTTTAATGATGGAAAACTGAACAATTTTGAAATAACAAGTGGACATAGGAACATTTTCAAAAATTTCAAGTAAAAATATTTTTTTGACAATCATCTTATGGAAAAGAGAAAATTTTCTAAGGGCAAAATAATACTTTTGATTAAATTTGTTGACTTTAACTAACGATGTCAACAAAAAAGTGAGAAATAGAATAATTTTCAAATAACAGGTGGAAAATATAACACTTTCAAAATTTTCTTCGAAAGCAGTACTTACCCTATTCGGCGGAAAAAAGATAATTTCCCATATGTTAAAATAGGAAAAAATAAAAATACTATAATTTTTTTGGTATATAGGTGGAATTATAATATATATATAGCCATTTAAATTAATTTTTCTTGTAATGTGATAATGGTCTCAATATTTCTTTTTTTTTCTATTACTTTTCTGTGTTTAAGAATAGAGAGAGAAAATGTCATTCTCATGTCTTGTTTACATGATTGCTAAATTGAAATGCATCATCCCATCTTATGAATTTCTGTCAATAGGCCCGACTTGTTCAATTTACAAGGCACACACTATGCAACTTCAAGTGCAGCTGCTGTGAGGCTATCCTCAGCAGGATTCTTTAGCTGGTTGACTGGGCAAGACACACCGCTTGAGGGTGTTTCCTTTCCACTTCACTTCCGGATTTTGTTGAGCCAGGGAAAGTTAAGGTCGCAACTCTTGAAAATGGCGACAGAATAGCATCGGAAACACCAGTTGTATGTGTTATGCTCTGTCTTTTTGAAATCGTAATTCCCATGGGGAAGTTATCCCACTATTATTATTTTTACCGTTTTAATGGATTTTTTTGCCTTATTGATTAGAGTCCAGCTGCCTCCATAGGGCTATATCTTGATTGTGGTTCTGTCTATGAGATACAAATGTCATGTGGAGCTTCGAACTTGCTGGAAGAGATGGCATTCAAGATCACAAAGAACCGAGGTGACTTGCGCATTGTAAGGGAAGTGGAGGCCATAGGAGGTAAGATATTAGTCTCTGCCTTTCGAGAGCAAATTGGGTACTCCATTGATGCTCTGAAGACTTGTGCCCTGAAATGGTAGAGTTGCTGGTTGACTGTGTAAGGATTTCCGTGTTCTTGGATTGGGAAGTCAATGAGGAGGTAGTGTTACACATCTTTACCCTCTTCAGATTAAGTTATATTTGTGTGTTATAGTTAACAAATTTTCTGTATCCATTTCGCTTGCATGTCAAAAAGGAAAAATTCATTGTTGGTGTTCATTGGTTTCCATTGTTCTGATGACCCGTTTTTCCCTATTGCTGAAGTCCATGCCAAATGCTCTGATACTTTTTTGGTGCCCTATATCTTTATACAGCTATGCAAGTTGAAATTAGAGCTTGCGGAACTTCTTAAGAATCCTCAAGGTCTACTCTTGGAGGCAATTCGTTCTGCTGGTTATACTAGTGCTTTGGCAAATCCTCTTTTAGCTCCTGATTCAGCTGAACAGATTGGATGGCTCTATATTGGAAGAATTTGTTGCTGTAAGATCAAAATACCTTCTGAATGTAGCTTTATATTATGTACTGTGTACATCAAGAATAAAATGTCCTTATACATACACACACACACACACACACACACACACACACACACGTATATGTATGCATGTAAGTATGTATGTGCTTTTGATTTCCATAATTATTATTTGATCTATGTTTGAACTTTCTTTTATGTGTTTGTTTTGGCAAATGGTGGTTGATTTAAGAATTTCAGGAGAACTGTCTATACTGCTCGTATGGTGCTGGCAGCATCTGCGGTTGGTTTTGATGAGCTTTTAACAATTTCGGAGACTTTCATACCTTCCAAGAGTACCTCCTACAACAGAACCAAAATCTGTTTACATTGGAGACGATTATCGTCAACAAGCTGATTCACCGGTTTGAATTACTAGTCGTCTTTACCAAATGAGTTTGCCTTGCCCCATCAAAGAAAGGGAAAAAGGAAAAAAGTTTCTTATATTTTCAGCTCTCAGGTCTCCTTAGGTTCATTGACTTTGTTATTACTTCCGGAACACACATGTTGCTCTTGCTTTTGGAGTGCCCGGTGGCTGGCATAAAGATAAAGAAGCTCTAATTAGACTGTTCTTCAGCTACTGCATTATTAAATTTTCTTCTTAAAGGAATTTAATGCACTTGCAATCATATATGCCCTCTCTCATTTAAACTATAGGATTGGTCTCCTGCTGGTTTGTTTGTACCTGTCATTTTATGTTTTAACCTGGCTTTGTTTATAAAAAATTAATAGTTCTGCGTTGAAAAATAACATTTTGATTGTTCTGCAGATGCTTATGGGAGGAGGGGGCTCCTTTTCAGCAGGCGGCCCTGGAAAAGGCATGCTTTCATGTTTCTGTAAGTTTTGATTTATTGATGCATTATTATCTTTTCTCGACCACAAATCTTTTTATTTGATTTTATTTTGTTTATTTTGGTAAAAAGTTATATTTGAATACGAAACTTCGTATCCTAATTACTTAATAATTTCTGAAGTTTTGGTGTGTATATGATGCTGAATTCTTCTGAAGTTGAACCGTTTTTTTCATACATTTTGAACGCAGATCTCCATGTATTAAATACATATTAGCAGATTCAATCTTTCTCTGCATTCAACAGCCTCTTCAACGATACTGGATTATTTATGCTTGCACAGTAATGCTCCTTTTGCTAATATTTTCTTTCTTTTGGGAGTTTGGTTTTTGAACAGATTCCAAACGTCATGTTTGTATGTGAAGAATAGTTGCAAAAAATTTACTGAAATGGACTCCCAATGATCTGAAGTGGTTCCAAAAAAACAATGCAGGTTCTGGTATTTGAAAGACTATTGGGAGGAGCTAACTGGTCATATTAATCACCTGAATTTTTCTATAACTGATACTGTTAGGGACAGTAATTCTCCTGCAGATTTCTTGGCAAGGATGGTTCGAGTGGACAAAATGGAACATGGGCGGATACATATGTAATTCTGACGGACGTAAGGGGACACTGTGCACAGATAAGTTGCAATTACCTTATATTCGTCTGAGATAAGCCTTAGTTTTGATTTTTTTTTTTGCAGGTTTTGATTTAGGTTCAGGGTTTGTTGAATCTTTATGGTGGAGTCTTTGGTTTTTTGATTTGTAACCACTGTATTCTTCCGCCATAAGTGAGGGTTATCAATAAAGCTTGGGAGGTGCCGCCCTCCTTTCTTGAAAAAAAAAACAACCCCATATTTACTTTGCAATTTGGTTTACAGACATAAATTAATTATGGTGCTAATAATATCATTCCTTTACATTTATAAATATTGTTTATTTGTTTCTTGTTCTGAGATACTTACCTCCTTTATGTTTAAAATTGTGGATTCAGGGCTCAGAATTTGCATCTAAAACAGTTGATTTAGTCATAGGAGAGTTAATTTCAGTTGCAACACCTAAACAAGGTTTGTTTGCAACTACTTGATTTTCTGGTTCCATGGGCAACATTTTTCTTCTGTAGCAAGTCTTGACATTAATTTCTTTCTAATTTTTGCTAATTTTACTCTTGTTTGACTGTGACCAAGTACAACTTAATCATCATAAAGAAGCTGCCATAAAATCTGCAGTTCTGCTGAATCTGGATTCTAAGGTATGCTCCTCTAACCAGTGTTTAAAAAAACGCGTGAGGCGGCCGCCTCGAGGCGACGGTGCGCCGAGGCGGCCGCCTTATGCGTTTTTTTTTAGGCGGCCGCGTGAGTCTGGTGAGGCGGCCGCCTCAGTCCGCCTCACCAAACTCACATTTTTTGTTTATTTTAAAATTTTTATACTTAAACGACGACGTTTTGGATCCAAAACGTCGTCGTTTAAGTTGACAAACTGAAAAAAAAAATGAAAACTTAAAATCGAGATTAGGGTTTTAATTTTGGGTTTCTTCTCCCTCGTCGTCTCTGATCTCGGCATCTCTTGGGTTCCTTCTCCCTCGTCGTCTCTTGATCTCGGCGTCTCCAGCAGCTCTTGATCTCGGCGTCTCCAGCAGCTCCTGATCTCGGCGTCTCCAGCAGCTCCAGCAGCTCTTGATCTTGGCGTCTCCAGCAGCTCCAGCATCTCTTGTTCTCGGCGACAGCATCTCCACCATCTCTTGTTCTCGGCGACAGCATCTCCACCATCTCTTGTTCTCTTGTTCTTAACAAAGGTTAAGCATCTTTCGGCTCTGTAAAACATGTTCACCATTAATTCAATTGATATTATAAGTCTAAGACTCCCTAATTCCATTGCCTATCATTCGGCTCTGTAGTCCCTGCTTCTGGATATAATTTTGAGAGAGAAACCGATCAATGTGAGTCACTGTGAAGTAGAATTTTTTAATGGTGTAGCCTGTAGGCATTTTAACATAATGTTGGTATCCTAAGTATCAGATTTTGTTGGTATTCAATTGATATTATAAGTCAAGACTCCCTAATATTGGTAGCAGTGGCTAATTATTGCAACTCTTCTTGAGTTTGCATGGTGAAGTTGTTGCAAAAGTTACTTACCATATTGTGTTGTTTTTCAGTAAAATGTCGAATCGAACAAATCCGGCCTGGAAGTACGGGCATGAAGTTACTGTGGACGATGGAAATGGTTCATATAAGTATATTGAATGTCATTTTTGCACAAGGACAATCAAAGGGGGTGTATACAGAATGAAAGAACATCTTGCGGGTATAAGGGGTAATGTTGCGTCATGTTCGATGGTTCCTCCAGAAGTGCAATCTGAGATGAAAGAATGTATGAAGAAAAAACAAGATACAAAAAAGGTTGCACAACTTTATCGAGAAGAACAGATTGATGAAGGTGCAACCCTGCACCGCACTTCTTTTGGTAGTTCAAATAGTATATCGCAGAGAACAATTAGAGGGCCAATGGATAGATTTGTGGTTCATCTTGAAGAGGGAGAATTGGCGGACAATGCGGTACAACCCTCACAAGGAAGTGTTCAAGATCTTCGTAATCAGACGATACAAGATATTGGTAGGTTTTTTTATGAGAATGGCATTGCCTTTAATGTTGCTAATAGTCCATCATTTGTTAATATGGTGCGATCAATTGGAAATTTTGGCCGTGGACTAAAACCGCCGACACCATATGAGTTATCAACAACTATACTAAAAAAGGAGTTAGACAATACTAGAGAAGTTGTTGATGAAGTAAAGAAAACATGGAGCCAAACAGGGGTTAGCATTATGTCAGATGGGTGGAAGGATATGAGAGGAAGACAATTGATAAACTTCCTTGTGAACAATCCTTTTGGAACAATTTTTCTGAAATCTGTGGATGTTAGCGATGTGGTGAAGGATGCAAATTTATTGTTCAACATGCTTGATGATGTTATTGAAGAAGTAGGCGAAGATAATGTCATTCAAGTCATTACAGATAATGCATCAAATTATAAGAAAGCAGATGAACTTTTAATGCAAAAGAGGAAACGATTGTGGTGGACGCCGTGTGCGGCGCATTGTATTGATTTAATCCTTGAAGATATTGGGAAGCTACCTCAACATAAAAATGCATTGTTAAAAGCAAAAAAGGTAAAAATATTAGAAAGCTACCGCAACATATTTTATTAAATATCTTCTTATTTGACATCATTAATTCATGATTGTTAATTTCATTTAACAGGTTAGTAATTTCATTTATAATCATGGAGCGGTGTTGGCTTTGATGAGAAGTTTCGCAAAGAAGGATTTAGTTCGCCCCGCACCGACAAGGTTTGCAACTGCTTTCTTAACATTAGAAAGCATGTATGGTTTGAAGGAATCCTTGGAGCAAATGTTTACTTCAAAAGAGTGGAATGAACTTACTTTCTCCAAGAAGTCTGAAGGGAAAGATGTAAAAAAAGTAATTTTTAATGATAGGTTTTGGACTTGTGTTGCTTATGCATTGAAAACAACCAAACCTTTAGTTCATGTGTTGCGGATGACAGATGGCGAAAAATATCCTTGTATGGGATTTATATACGGTGCCATGGATAGGGCAAAAGAGGAGATAGCAAAAAATTTGGGAAATGAGGTTGGTGCATACAAGGAGGTATGGAAAATAATTGATGATAGGTTGGAGTCTCAGTTGCACCGTCAATTGCATGCAACTGCTTATTTTTTGAATCCTTATATCCAGTATGCAAGCACTCCTCCTTCCCAGCATCCGGAGATTAGGCGTTGGTATCTTATATGCTTGGAGAAACTGTTGCCCAATCCCGATGATCAATGTGGCAGATATACAATCAGATGCCTTTCTAAATAAGCAAGGATTATTTGGCACCACTATGGCCAAACCAACCGTCTTCAATCGTAGTCCTGGTATGTGAATTATCACTTTTGTGTAATTATTAACTATAAGATATTATATGAATTTTGAAAGTGTATATTCAATCTTATTGTAGCTGACTGGTGGAGAGCATTAGGCGGTGAAGCTCCTCAACTGCAATCTTTAGCAATAAAGATTTTAAGTCTAACATGCTCATCCTCGGGGTGTGAACGCAATTGGAGTGCATTTAATATGGTATGATCTAATAATAACTAGTGTTTTGTGAATACTTACTTTATTCAACTTCTGATAATTTGAATAAATAAATTGTAGATTCATACAAAGAAGAGAAATAGATTATCCACCGAGAAATTGAACTCATTAGTATATATAATGTACAATATGCGATTGAAGCAAAAATACATGAAAAAACATTCATTTCAATCGGTTGATGATCTTTTGATTGAGGATGAGTTGCCTTCTGATGATGAGTGGGTGGCTGGAGAAAGCTTTGTGGAGAATACTTCTATTGAACAACCGAGTGGCAGTAGAGCACCTGCACAAAAAAGGAGCAGAGACCAAAGTAAGTTAATCTTGTACAAATAATGCAACTTATGTAATCAAATTTAAAAATAATACGACTTTATGTTATTTGTTAGGGAAAGGGAAAGCTCCACAATTAGTGGATGAAGACACTACAAGAAGGGGGTTCTTTCGATGATGACCCATCTGATGATGACAGAGATTTTGACCCAAGTTTCATGCCGCTAGACACCAATGATAGCTTGTTTAATGATTAGTTATCAATAATTTTTTGAACAAACTATGTATTATGAAGAAAGTAATGTAATTTGGATTACTTATCAATAGTTTTTTTAACATACTATGAATTATGAAGAAATTAATGTATTTTTTATTATTTTCCCGATTTCCGCATTGAGGCGCCCGCCTCGCCGCCTCGAGGCGGCCCGCCTCGCGCCTCAATGGCCGGCCGCCTCGAGGCGCCGCACCGTATTTTTAAACATTGCCTCTAACCATGCATTTCTATTATTGCAGTTCTTTCATTTATTACTATTTGCTTTGCTATCATGATTCATGAGCATATATATAGGGAGGCAGATTTTTACATACAGAGAGAGGTATGTCTGGAGAATATTGTCCCCAATGGGCGTGGCTTGGTGGTGTAGGGCTTAGGATCTAACCTTAAGGTCTTGGATTCAAATCCAGGGAGTGCGTTTCTTGTAAGAGTCTGGGACAGCCGGGGGTTTTACCTGCTCCGCTTAAGCCCGGAAGAGGTTTACTTGCTCCGCTTAAGGTCTTGGCGGCGGGGTTTCCAATGATTCCAAAAAAAAAAAAGGTCCGGAGAATATTGGCCTCTTGTCTTCATATATTCCTAATTATATTGAAATATAAACTTGAAAATGTATTACTTGCCGTAGTTTGTAATATTGATCGATGTATTAATATAAATTGTCTCTTTCATAACACGAGGTTTTGTCATTTCTCAGGAAGCCTGTGGAGCAGTTCTTAAAGGTCGTTGAGGAAATCACTTTGGACGGCATTACCAACATTGCCCGCAAAATTATATCTTCACCTCTAACAATGGCATCTTATGGTGTGATGGTAATGTCCTACATTTTCTAGTTATTGTCTTTTCTTGATTTTCACTACATTTTGATCATTATGAACTTATAAATCTTTTACTGGCAGTCATAAATGTTCCCAGCTAAGAATCTGTTTGCTGCAAGTTTCATGCAAAATGATACTTCCATTGCATTTCAAGCTGTTTCGTTGCCCATCCGTTCTCAATCGCTCTGGCTGCTGCAATAATAACAAACCTGGGAATTTTGGCTCGGATAACCAGGAAAATGATCCTCGCGTGGCCTTTTGGATTTGTTTTTTGGTTTGCTTATTAGATTACATTGAAATTGGAGCATGGTATGTTCATTTCATGATCATGTAATGAAAAAATTTCCCATTTTAATATTTATTTTCGATGCCTTTCTTGTTCACATCAAACTGACAAATAATTACAATCCGTTTAATCATATGAGACATTTATATTCAGATTCATTAACCCCGAGTTGTTGGATAAATTGTTGCTGTGTGATATTGCAGCTGAGTTTCTTCTTCTACTATTGTGGTTATATTGTTTATCTAGAGATTGTATTTGAAGGAAGCAATTGCCTCCTAAAAATCATTGAGGAATTTGGATCCAGTATTAAGCCGAGTCATGTTAAGTTTTACATAATATTTTGTTTCCCGTGTTCCATAGCATTATATAATTAAAATTCAGTTAAATTATTAAATTATTAAATGAATAATTACCAATCACTATTTATAAAATAAAAATAAAAAATTCGGTTGAGCACCAAGAATGTAAGTCCATCACATCACAGAAACAACTCTAACGACGTGTTATGTTTAAAACAGTGAATATATCAATCTTTTTATCGTCAATTAGACTGAAAATCATCTAATTACTGATGCAATACAAATAGTTTCAGCTTTCTATCAATTTCTTTTTGGTCCGACATGGCCAGGTAAAAAGATATTGTTGTGATATAAACAATCACTATAGCAGAGAAATGACAGGAAAATTCGTTTTTATTGCACAAATAAAAGAATTACAAAACTTAAACCAAAACTTTACAAAAAATCTCTCAAACACTCTTTACTCTCTATATTCTCTGATTTGGGATTTTGGGATTATTTACAATGGGATTTGGGGCTTCTTTTATAGTGTCAAAACGTGTACTACAGTGCCACACGTTTTGGCCAACTTTCATCAGTTGGCAACGCGTTACGCGTAGGAGTGCATGGAAGCTGGTGACAGCAGGCACCGAAAGTTGCATGGACCCATGCATGCATGCTGAAGTCAACAAATATCCCCCTCGGTGAAGATTTGCCCTAAAATCTGAGCCGACCATCAATCACCCAAACATGATCCTCAAAATGATCCACCCCTAGCTGCATCTGTATGACTGCCTACGTACCCTGAGTTGGGATCAAGCTAATTGTAGTTCTCTGTTTCTCCCTGCTTTGACTATATGGAGAGTTTTGTCATCCCGGCTATGACACGACAGATTTCAAGCTTCTCCCTCGGTAAAATTTTTGTGAACATATCGGCACCATTATCATCGGTGTGAATCTTTCTGAGTTCTAACATCTTTGAACTCAGGACGTCCCGTATCCAGTGATACTGTTGGGGTTGGTGCTCAGAGCGCCAATTCCCGGTTGTATTTCTATTAAATACTTCTGTAAAACATTATTATTATGAATAATATATGCAGTTTCTATAATATAATCTATCTTACTCTATGGTAAAGACGTAATGACCCTAGAATGATTAGTCATGATACAGTTGCAAAAGCGTCGCAACGGACATTGAGTAGTATCATGACATTGTAATTCTCAAACAGTTACTGGTCAAGGTTTACACTACTTGGTCAGTATAGTAAACCCGTTGAGACCGGTACATGTCGTATACTGGAATATATGATTCCAATGGTTTCTCAATGAACCATAAGTCTTGGAGACTAGTATAGACGTGTAGGTGTTTATAGCGGATAAATACTGAACGACTCACCGAAGATTCTTAATGGATGGTACACCAGCGTCAATAAGAATCTTCTTGGGTTGAGTAGCACTTGTGATTCTTAGACTTGAGATGCCATTGTGGGCACATGAGACATCTTCTACACTTAGACGGCAGTCACGTCACCGATCTATTTAGATCAGACCTCCGCCTGTTCGTTGGGTGTAGACAGATCCTCAGAGTGTCCTATGTGTATCGAGATAGGATCCGTCAGTTCTGTGTATCAGAGCATAGGTAGTCCATATGATTAGCAATCAGATAAAACCATGAGCCCGTGGTAAAGTTTAGAAGCTAGTTTTAAACATTCTTTTAGAGATTGCTAATGGAATAGTCGACTGGATAATCCCGATAGAGATTTGGCGTTTACATCTATATCTCTGGGATTTATCCGGATACCTGTGACAGAGGAATTATACATTTTCCATGACCTCGACCTGTATGGTTCAGCGAGATTATCCGTGATCGTCATAATCTATGGGTGGATAGATTATGGACACGAAATTAGATTGCGTGACGGATATACCTGAATCTAGAGAGTCTCAATAATGAAACATACTCGTAGAGCACTAGAGCAACATTAATAAATAATATTAATTATTTATAAAGTCGTTTAAAGGTTAAACGCAAGATACGTGCTAAAAGGACTAGATAGTCATTTGCCTAATTATTGTGTATTTACATTTAATACTTGATTAATTTAAATACACATTAATTAATAGTCAAAATGAGTTATTTGACTTATATCCTAAATGAATATATGTTTTTAATATTTAATGTAAATATTATACATATATTAATATATTTGTATTTGATTAATTAATTGATTATTTAATTGTTAAATGATTAAATTAATTAAAATATAAATATCTTACATTATGATATTTAAAGTAAATGACATTAGTTGCAATTGTTGACTTAAATAAATATCCATAAAGTGTTTTAGATATTTGTCAAGTTGATTAAATGACTTTGAAATGAAAAATTTGGTATATAGTTGTTACAAATTTCGGCCAAGGCTAATATGCACAAGTATATATTGTTTTCATTTGCTTTTCATTTGGTTAACCTAATACATTTTCACAAAACATAAATTTCACAAAAGGAAGCCAAAGGAGCCTAAAGAAAAAGAAAGACAAACATCAAAAGCTTGGATTTTTAGTAAGTTTCTTGAACTTGCTATTAGTAAGGAATTTGTTCCTTAGGTTCTAGGCTTTAATATATGATATTCTTAGGATGTTTCTTTCTTTGTTCCTTGTGGTTTTTGTTGATGGAAGTTTTGGTGAAGTGTGAAGCATGTGTAATGAAGGAAGTGTTGTGACTATTGTAGTTATAAACATTCTTTTAAGGTTTTGGAAACCATGTTGCTAATCTAGAGTTGTTGACCCACTCTTAAATGACCTAGATTTGATCTTGAGTTGTTTCATTGTGTTGAGACTTGGATTGGATGGAAGAATGATGATTGAAACAATTGATTTAACTAATTTGGTCTAATTTGTCCAATTTGATGAAATTGAAAAATTAGGGTTCATGACCAATTCCAAATTTGGGGCTTTTCATATATGTTGTGTATTTGGGTGTGTATATGATGCATATAAAGTTTCATGTTGATTGGATTACATTTGGATGTGTTTTGAAGCATGAAATGACCAAATGGACAAAATGCCCACCTTAGGTGACATTCGGCCAAATGAATAGAATTTGGGGATTTTGGTGCTTTTGGTGTTTTGATGTTTTGAACATCATAAGTTCATCTTAGAAATGATTTAGAATCATTCAAAATTGATTAGATCAATTTCGGACTAAAATGGACAAAAATACAAAGTAAGGGTATTTCGGTAAATTCACTTAAATATGATTTATTGAATTTATTTTCATAATTTGATTATTGGAATGTTAAATAAATATGTTTATTTAATTAATCCGAGAAAAATTTTTGAAATCTGAAAATACGATTTTCACCGCTTCCGCTGCGTTACCGGATTCACCCCCCAAAAACCCTACAGATACCTCACATCGATATGTTTATACCTCGAGTGAAAAGTAAAGTTTTTACCAAGGTAGATAGCACTCTGGCTATCACAGTACAAAGTGTAATTCTCCTGCTTTAACCCAAATCCTGGATAAATGTCTTCATCCACAATAATTCATTGCAAGCTTCCGTTACTGCAATGAATTCTGCCTCTGTTTTAGAGAGTGCAACACATCTCTGCAACCTTGACTGTCATGCCACATCTCTCCCTGAGAGAGTAATTAGATACCTTGAAGTAGACTTACAGGTATCCACATCATCTGCCATATCTGAATCGGTGTAGCCCATTAACACTGGCTTGTTGCTTCCAAAACATAGTCTCATTTTGGATGTGCACTGAAGATACCGCATTATCCATTTGATAGCATTACAATGTTCTTTTCCTGGATTTGACATAAACCGGCTGACCAATCCAACTGCGTGTGCTAGGTCTGGCCTTGTGCACACCATGGCATACATGAGACTTCCCACTGCTGAGGTGTATGGAACTTGTTTCATTTCCTCCTTCTCTGTCTCAGTAGAGGGACTCTGATTTGTACTCAATCTAAAGTGGGTAGCAAGAGGAGTGCTAACTGCTTTAGTCTTGTCCATCTGAAATCGCTGAAGTACCTTCTTGATGTACTCCTCTTGTGACAAATATAATTTCTTGGCTTTTCGATCACGACTTATCCTGATGCCAAGAATCTGTTTTGCTGGCCTCAAGTCTTTCATCTCAAAAGACTTACTCAATTGCTGCTTCAAATTATCAATCATCGATTGATTACGGCCAACTATCAACATATCATCTACATACAACAGTAAGATGATAAAATCATCGTCAGCAAAATCTGAACGAAAACACAATGGTCTGAAGTAGTCTTCTTGTATCCTTGCTCCCTCATAACTGACTCAAACTTCACGTACCACTGTCTCGGTGTCTGTTTCAAACCATAGAGGTTTTTCCTGAGTCTGCACACATGGTCCTCTTTTCCTTTGACTCTGAAGCCTTCTGGTTGCTCCATATAAATTTCTTCTTCCAGATCCCTATGAAGAAATGCGGTCTTGACATTCATCTGCTCAATCTCCAAGTCAAGGCTTACTGCTAAGCTGAGTACCACTCTGATGGATGACATCTTCACAACTGGAGAGAAGATTTCGTCAAAGTCAATGTCTTTTCTCTGATTGAATCCCTTGACAACTAGTCTGGCTTTATACCGGGGTTGTGAAGTGTGTTCTTGTTGCTTCACTCTGTACACCAATTTGTTCTTCAAAGCCTGTTTGCCTTTTGGAAATTTCACCAACTCAATAGTGTGATTGTCATGCATAGACTTCATCTCATCTTGCATGGTTTCCTCCCATTTTTCTTTGTTCTCTGTTTCCACAGCCTCCTTGTAGCTCTCGGGTTCTCCCCCGTCAGCAAGCAACACATACTCATATGCAGAGTATTTCGTTGAAGGTCGTCTTTCTCTGTCAGACCTTCTCTGTGGAACTGTTGGTGTAGCTTCTGGTACTGGTGGTTGATCATGATCATCATCTCTGGGAGCTTCAACACATGTACCCTCATGATTGGGAACCTCATCTTCAACATGTACTGGCACCGGTGTATGAGGTTCTGGATTCACATCAATATTTCTGTATTGCTGGGACATTGTCTTTAGTTCTTTCCTGATATCTTCTATAGTCTGATCTTCAACGAAAACAACATCTCGGCTTCTGAGAATCTTCTTCTCAACAGGATCATACAGTTTGTAGTCGAAATCATACAGACCATAGCAAATAAAGACACACTGTCGCGTCTTTGCATCAAGTTTGGATCTCATTTGGGATGTGTAAAAATACTTTACACCCAAAGACATGTAAGTATTCATATGACACTTCTTTTCTTGTCCAGAATTGATTAGGAACATTACTTTTTAGTGCGACTGTTGGGGACATGTTCAAAACATGTACGGTTGTGCTGAATGCCTCCCCAAAAAATGTCTTCGGTAGCTTGGCTTGTGAGAGCAAGCTTCTGACCATTTCGCACAAGGTTTTGTTCATTCTCTCAGCTAGGCCATTCATCTGAGGTGTCTTGGGAGGTGTCGTTTGATGTCGAATTCCTTGCATCTTGCAGTACTGATCAAACGGACCTATGTACTCTCCATCATTGTCTGTTCTGATGCATTTTAGTTTCTTGCCGGTTTCTCTCTCTACCAGGGCATGAAACTCATTGAACACTCTCAACATTTGATCTTTCGTCTTCAAGGTGTATACTCATATCTTCCTTGAATGATCATATATAAATGTCATAAAATAAAGTGACTCACCAAGTGTTCTTGTCTGCATCGGACCACATACATTTGATGACGTGTCCTGCTGACTGTGCGTGACGGCTGATGTGGCGCTGACAGGACGATGACGTGGCAGCTGACTCAGCGTCTTCAACCTTCAGCAGCGCGTGCGGCGCGTGAGGGCGTTCGAGACCTCCGTTCGATCGCCGGAAAATACCACTGTGCTCGTCTCGTCGTGAAAAAGCTGATGGTATGCTCAAAACTGATTTTTGACAACTTTCGTCGGAACCGATTTTCCGAACCGAAGCTCTGTTTCTGAGTTTCGGGATCCCTCTGTGTAACCTTAGTTCTTGATACCACTTGTTGTGATATAAACAATCACTATAAAGGAGAAATGAGAGGAAAACTCTTCTTTATTGCACAAATAGAAAAATTACAAAGCTTAAACCAAAGTTTTACAAAAAACCTCTCAAACACTCTTTACTCTCTATATTCTCTGATTTGGGATTTTGGGATGATTTACAATGGGATTTGAGGCTCCTTTTATAATGCCAAAACGTGTACTACAGTGCCACACGTTTTAGCCAACTTTCATCAGCTGGCAACGCGTTACGCGTATGAGTGCATGAAAGCTGGTGACAACAAGCACCGAAAGTTGCATGGACTCATGCATGCATCCTAAAGTCAACAGATACTAAATGAAAAAGAAACGTGTACAGTTGATACGATATATGTGGTTAGAAATCATCGATTCATATGTTATTCTCCCATATTATTTGTGTAATATTTATTTATATATAGAAATAACTTTATTTAAAAACAAAAATAATAATACAAAAAATACAAAAACAAAAGAAGAAGAAGAAATTGTATTCACTCACTTAAAAAGATTCACCTTATGTCTAATTAAATTTATAAAAAAATAAAAACAAATTAGGGGATGTGAAATCTATAATTGAAAGACAATATAACCGCATAATCATTTCAATAGTATTGGAAATTGTGTTTTTTTAGTATATTAGATACCGTGTTTTTTTAGCAAGAGTCCTCATATTATAACTACTACTTACTCCTGTTTTCATAATACCTAGCACTCGTTTTTGGTCAAAAATCAAATGATTATGTTATGTTTTCACATATTGACTTTTGTTATAAACAATTAACATTTTTTATATTATGATATACAAATAAAATTAACAATCATACAAATCAAAAAAGAGGATTTGGGATAAAAAAAAATTATCATGAATCTCAATCTATTTTTTTTATTTAAGATGAAAAATCATCATGAATCCTGACATAAAATTCTAATTTAGATAATTTTACGGTATAAACCGGTCAGGATATGAGATTTTCTACTATTTTTTCCTCTAATATATTTCCTATAAAATTTTGAGGTGTAATTTTTTAAATTATTTTAGAAAAATTAATTTTCGAATATCAATTTATAGATATATTAATAAATTATATTACTTATTTTATTTCATTTATTCATGATATTGAAACTCTAACAGAAAATTTGAATTACTTGAAGGTTGCTTGCAACTACAAAAATAAAAAGATTTTAAATTTATAGTTGTAAAATGATGCTCAGAAAGCACTTGTTGAAAGAGAGAACATAATATTTATAGTTTAATTTAGAGAATTTTTTTTTAAAAAAAAAAAAAAAGAAAAAGAAAAAGAAAGAAAGAAAGAAAGAAAGAATGAGTTTAGTGTGAATGTCAGTCCTCTGTTTCACATCAAAGCAATATTGGTTCATAGAACTATATGTTTCACTAAATTCTTATGAGACATGGCCAGTTGTTCAATGTCTGGTTCACAACCTGAAAAGCACCCGTTTATTATATGCACTAAATTCTATAGCGAAGATTGAAAATGTATTTAGAAATATGTAAGGGATTGTTGGATATATTGTGTATAGACACAATATATTGTGTAGGTGTTTCAAAATATACCTAATCTCTATTCTAAGAGGAAACAGATAGAATTTTGTTTAAATTGAGAAAACAAATATAGAGTTGTAGTCCCCAAGGGACGTGGCTTGGTGGTGTAGGGTTCAAGATTCCACTTTAAGGTTCTGGGTTCGAATCCAGAGAATGTGTTTCTTATAAGAGTCTGTGACAGTAGACACATACTAATAATTATTACTCCCTCAGTCCCTTTTTGATAGGCCACATTTCTATTTTTGGAAGTCCCAAATTATAGTCATATTTCCTTATTTGGAGAGAGTTAAATGAAGAAGTTTACTTATATACCCTTATTATTATGATTGAGAGTATAAATAATTGAATTAAAGTGGGATTGTGTGTTGTATTAATGAGGGGTATATTAGGAAAAGATTATATTTTAATCATGTTCCCTTATTTTGTTGAAAAATGACCAGCGGCCTATCAAAAAGAGACGAAGGGAGTAAGTGTTTTCTTCATCTGAAAAATTATATTCTACACATTTTTTCCTTTTTGTTGTTTTAAACTGTCCTATTTGGAGTGCAACCCTACGGGCTACGGGTACTAGTGTCATTGTATTTTGGAAGTCGAAACTACACTTTGAATCCTCATTGCACTGGGATATTATCCCTAGAGAGGAGCGGAAATCAGTCTTTAGGACAATTGTCTGCTGCATGCCTTGATGCTAAAATTACTCTATTATTGTTCGAGAGTTTTAATCGTGATATTATATATCTATCACGTAAGCGCACGTATCGCTCAAATAATATAATGACTAAAAGCCGGATGTCGAACTCACAATAACCTAATAATTCTCTTATTAATATCAAAATTAACCTACTCAACTTAAACTAAACTATTGAGAAAGAGAATTGATTTGATGATTTTAATTGAAAAGTAAATAAAAAGCAAACAATAATTTTGGAAATAAACAATACATGCGAGAAGAATATAGAGTTGTAACTTCACCTAAGCACGTAAATAATGAGCTCAAGTACTTTTCATTCAATTGGGTTGTTATAAATTAATAACTTAGAACACTAAACTATCTATAAGCGTCTTTCGATAGTCAGGTATAAATATTCAACTTAAACCAATTAACTATATGTCTATGTCAATCAGTTTAAACCAAGTTCATTAAGGTCAGGTTCTAATAGTGGCTACGCATGCCCTGCATAAATATTTATATCCCTCAAGGAAATCTATTCATCAGAATTAGATCACCCGCTATTATTCCCAGGGCTAACCAAAATTCCTTATATCGAGTTCCTAAGGATTTACCAAGACTATTTTATTGTTGGTCAAACAAATAAAATATACGTTCAAGTACAAAGACTGATAAATAATCAATAACAATCTCAAAAAAATAAAAATATACATATAATTAATTAAACATACTTGGGATCCATTACAACCCTAGATTTAATGAATTGACTACTCATAATATTAAAAAGATACAAGCTAATCATTAATACAAGGCAAAGAAAGCATAAAAATAAAGCTAGAGATAATGGAAGAAAGAAACTCTCGTTTGCAGTCTTCGTCTCCAAACTCCAACTTCGGTTGATGCACTCGTTTTTATCTTGCTATAAACGTTCTTCTATACTCTGAGATTTCAAAATTATATTATGAGACTTCTTTTTAAGCTTTGGGAGGAACTTGTACTTATATAGGAGGTTCATGAGGTATTTCCTTGTTAAAAATCGATCCGGGATGAACTGGGAACGCATTTGCATGTTTCGATCGGCGCGTCGTGATGTGCTTCTATGGGTGTCGCGACGTGCCTCCATGGGCGTCGCGACACGCCAACTTAAATTGTCATCTGGTCGATTTTTGTTCTGTCGCACGTCGAGACGCGCCTCCAACGTTGGGACGCGCGTTTTGACTCTGAAATCTTACCCAAATCAGCTCCATTTTTTTGTTTCATCTCTCGTTGAGTCTGTTTAAGTCTTGACATGATTTTTATCTGTAAAATGAACTCAAAACACTCTTCAGTGATCAAAGAATTACAACAAGTAGTATCAGTAGCTTTGGTTATACATTAGGGTCGTAAAACCGAATAACAGAACTCGATTCGGAAAATTCGAGTTTCGGGAAAGTTGTCAAAAATCAGTTTATATCACCATCTTGTTCACGTCGAGACGAGAACAATGGTATTTTTCAGTGATCGGACGGAGGTCCAGGGACGTAGCACTCACTTATACGCGCCGGAGAGTGAAGCCGGCACGCACACATTTGCCACACGCGCCTGCTGGAGGTTGAAGACGACTACATCAGCACCGAGTCAGCAGCCATGTCAGCGCACAATTAGCGTCCAGTCAGGGTACAGTCAGCATCCAGTCAGAGCACAGTCAGCAGCCATATGAGCGACACGTCAGCACCATGTGTCTGTTAGGGTTGGTGCTCTGAGCGCCAATCCGGATCGTATTTATGTCTGATTCATGATATTACCTTTTTCCATAATATTACTAATTTAAATGGTAGCACTTCTTGTCTTTTATATACGTATTCGATCTAATTTCGATTAGATTGATTAGATTGAAACTAAATCTGGTTTAGTGATATGTATATATATTAGACAAATACCTCAGGATTTACAACGTAGTGCGCAGTTACAACATAGTTTGTAATTGACATTGGGAAGTGACATTGTAAGTTGTATATCCTTAAATTAAGTTCCTGGTCAAGGGTTACTGACATAGGTCGGTTAGTAAAATCTGCTGAGACCAGTACATGTCGTATATCAGACTTGGTCCGATGTTTTATCCCAATGAACCATGAGTCTTTGGAGACTCGTATAGACGTGTAGGTATTTATTTGATAAACACTGAACGACTCACCGAAAATTTCCTAATAGATTGTACACCAACGTCAATATGAATCTTCTCGAGTTGAGTAGCATAGTGATTCTTTGACTTGAGATACCACTGTGGATATATGAGTTATCCTCCACACTTAGATGGCAGTCACGTCACTGATCTATTTAGATCAAACCTCCGCATGTTCGTTGGGTGTGGACTCATGCTTATGATATCCTGTGAGTATCAAGAAATGATCTGTCAGTTCTGTGTACAGAGCATAGGTAGTCCATAATTGATTAGCAATCTATTAAATCTATGGCCATAGTATACTTCGGAAGTGAGTTCCGAATGTTATTTAGAGATTGCTAATAGATACGTCGACGGGATTATTCTTATAGAGATTTGACGTTTATATCTATATCTTTGGGATAATCCGGATACCTGTGACATAGAGATTATACGTATGCAGTCACCTCGACCTGTATGATTCAGCGAGTTTATCTGTGGTCGTCATATTTTACGGGTGGGTGAATTATGGACACGAAATTGGATTTCGTGACGGATATACCTGAATCTAGAGAGTCTCACTAATGAAATATACTCGTAGAGCACTAGGGCAACTGTTATGACTAATATTGATTATTTATAACTCGTTTAATGGTTAAACGAAAGATACATGCAATCGGGACCTAACGGTCAATTTTCCGAATTAATGTGTATTTGTATTTAATATTTGATTTTATTAAATACACATTAATAAAATATCAATTTGTGATATTTGACATATATCATTAATATATGTATTTGAGATATTTAATGTAAATATAATACATATATTTAAGAAATTTGTATTTAATTATTTAATTATATAAATGTTATATGATTAATATAATACAATTAACAAATATCTTATGACATGATTATGCTTTATTAAAGTTAGAAAATGGAATGAAACCATTGGAACACATTTTGTTTGCTTTATTAAAGTTAAAGTGTTAACTTTAATTTTGCTAAATGTGTGCCAATTATTTTTTAATAAAATAAAAATAATTGTTATTTAATTTTGTTAATCATAATTTCGGCCAAGTGAGAAACATATAACAAAATTATTTTGTTTTATTTTTTGACACCAAGACATTAAACAAAAATATTACAAAGTGAGTTGAGAGGATTTGAAGGAAAATCAAAAAGGAGAAAGCTTAATTTTTGGAAATTTTGTAAGTATTCTTCAATTTTCTTCAAGATATTAATTGTTTCTATTATTCTCATCTTCAATTGTGTTGCTAAGAATGATCTCTCTACTCTTAAGTTTGTAATTAAATTTGTTGGAAGCTTGTTTGAGGATGTTAAGCATGTATGATTAATTTATTTGCTTATTATTGTAATTAAGCTTAATAAATTAATTAGAAAATTAAATTTGCCATTATAGAGTTGATTAGCCATTCATAATTAACCTAAAATTGTTCTTGATTAATTTCATGATGGTGAGACTTGATTGGTGTGGTAATTGGATGATTAAAGTGTTGAATTTTGTCAATTTAATGTAAATTGTGAAATTAGAGTAATTTATGAAATTAGGGTTCTTAACCAATTCCAATTTTGGGGCTTTTCATATATATATAATATAATTTGATGTGTTTTGAACAATTAGGCCAAATAGCAATTAAGGAAAAGTTCTGGGACTGTTTCGGCAATATCCATAAAATTCTGAATTTGAGTTGCAAATTTTGTTTTCATGTTTTGAACATGTTAAGAATCATTTTAGAAATGATTTGGAATCATCTAAAATTGTATTTGACATTGTTAGGACTAAAATGTAAAATTTACAAAGTGTATGGGCAATTCGGCAATTAATGATAAATCTAATTTTTCAGATAAAAATTCAGTTTTTATTAATTGAGTAATTAGATATAAATTGTTTTATTTTAATTTCCCAAGAAAAATATTTATCGGAAATTATTTCGGAGTGAAAATACGCGAAAACGGCGAAAAACGGCGTTACCGGGTAACGGCTGCCCAAACAGTGAACTATGCACTATTCGGGCAGCCCACGAACTGTCCAAATATTTTTGGGGCTGACCTGGGTAATCCCCATGAGCATTGGTCGGTCGGTTCGGCCGGAAACGCGTTTTATGCTATTTTACGGGAAAAAAACGTTTTCGCAAAAGTTTCGCGATGTTTCTATATTATTTATGTCGTTATATGATATCGAATAAATATGTTTAGGTGAAATATGAATGAATTATTAATATTTGATATTGAATAATTTATTCGTAAGTTTAAAAATTTTAAACTACGATTTCGCCAGAACAACGCTTCTTCCGTTGCGCCTCCCTGATTTGACCCCAACAGTGTCAACCACGTCAGCATAGAGTCCCATTTTTCCACATCATCAGCCATGTGTCAGCCACGTCAGCATACTTGATATGTTTCATTGAGCCCCCTGAAGTCTCTGAAATTTATATTTTAGCCCCAGAAATTTTAGAAATTTGCAAATCGGCCCCTAAGTCGGATTTGGACCAACGAAGTGTCTAGTCCACCATTTTCAACCGTTCCAGACGCAACGCTGACCTCCGATTTGTGAAAATCAGCCACGAGTTTGTCCTATTTTCTATTTAAACTTAAAATGGAACTGGAAAATTCATCTTCTTGTGCGATGATCAAGCTGATAACAACCAATTACTCCATCTGGAGGCCTCAGATGATAGATTATTTTCACTGCAAAGATTTGTTCGATATTATCAAGATGAAGGGAGTGAGACCATAATCTGTTAAGAGTATGATTTTAATAAACCCAATAACAGAACTCTAGGTCAGATTAGGCAGTGGATCGGCTATAGTGTCTTCCATCACGTAACACATGATACAAATACTTATGAAATATGGATAAAATTGGAAGGCATGTTCCAGGCCAAGACAGCTCGGAATAAAGCCTTAATAATAAGACGTTTGGTGAACCTATAGCTACGGAGTGGAACTTTCATTGTAGAACACACCAATGAGTTCCAGAGCCTGGTGAACCAGTTGTCTGTAGTGGACATGCAACTAGAATATGAATTTCAAGCCCTCTTACTACTCAGTTCTCTTCATTATAGCTAGGAAACATTGTTGGTTACTCTCAGCAATTCGACTCCAGGAGGCAAACTTATCATGCCTATGGTAAAAGATGCCTTGTCAAATGAGGAGGCCAGAAGAAAAGACGTGGGCACGGATCAGACACAAGCCCTTATCATGGAGAATCGAGGAAGACAACCAGATAAAAATCGAGGTACAATGAGAGGTAGAAGAAAAGGCAGAGACAATTCTACCGACGGAAGAAATCCTACCTACAAGTGCTACCTTTGTGGCATAGAATGCCACTTAAAGAAGAATTGCTGAAAGTGTGAACGAGAGTAGGGTCAAGGCAATTCCCAGTCGAAGAACAACGATGCAGAGACACTAGTAGTTGCCTAAGGAGATGCATTTATCTGCTCCATCTAGGAAGAAGCATGTTTTCACACCGCAACTCAAAATATTGAGTGGGTGGTAGATACTGCAGCATCCTACCACGTCATCCCTCGCAGGGATTTCTTCACAACATATAAAGCATGTGACTTTGGAGCAGTGAAGATGGGAAATACCAGTTCCCCTCAGATAGTGGGAACTGGTGAAATTCAAATGCGGACAAATGCAGGGTATACAATAACCTTAAATGAGGTGAGACATGTTCCAGAATTTCTGCTCAATCTACTCTCGGGGATAGCACTTGGCAAACAGGGCTATGCTAGCCACTTTAGCAATGGCACATGGAGAATATTAAAATGTGTCATGGTCGTTGCTTGATGACATATTTTTGGCTCTTTTTACAAGACTCATGTGAAGATGTGTGCATAGAGCTTCAATGTAGCTGAACAATAAGCTTCTCAAAATCTGTGGCACTAGAGACTAGGGGTGTTCATAAGGTCGGGTCAACCCGCGACCCGACCTGACCCGACGTGACCTGACTCGACCCGCGCGGGTTCATAAAAAAATTTGCAAAATTTTGACCCGACCATATACAAATATATTATTTTTCTAAAATTTTTATTATTTTTCTAAAATATTTATTATTTTTTTTAAAGTTTTTACTATTATTACATTTGTTTATTGCTTTTTTGTATTAAAACTTTATATATATGATATTTTTAGGATATAAAATAACTAATATTAATATTTCAAAATAATTAATTCATTTAAAAAAATTATTTTTTTTAAAATGACCCGAAGACCCGACCCGAACCCGATCGGGTTCCACTTCTCCGTGACCCGACCCGCGACCCGATTTTCCCTTGCCCCGACCCGATCGGGTCTAACAAAATTTCAAAAAACCCGACCCGTCCCGACCCGTGAACACTCGTACTAGAGACTCGGTCACATGAGTGAGAAAAAATTATCTACCTTGACAAAGAAGGATCTAATCACTGAATATTATTTTAGATCCTTGCAATCACTGTCTATTCGGTAAGTAACATAGAGTCTCCTTTAAATTCTCTTATACGAGAAGATCATAGTTGCTCAGTCTGGTGCCCTATGATGTTTGTGGTCCATTTGGAGTTAATTCACTAGGCGGTAGTAAATATTTTCTGACTTTCATTGACGATGCTTATCGGAAAGTGTATGTGTATTTTCTGAAAGAAAAAGAACAGGTCCTGGATTATTTTAAACTGTTTCATGTCATGGTAGAGCGCGAAACAAGGAAGAAACTGAAGTGCCTCCACACAGATAATAGAGGCAAATACACATCCAGAGAGTTCAATGGATATTGCAGAAGCCGCGACATTCGACATGAAAGGAGTGTTCCACACACTCCACATCATAATGGTGTTGCTGAAAGAATGAACCGCACTATTATGGAGAAAGTCATAAGCATGATCAGCATGGCTAAGCTGCCAAAGCCATTCTAGGGAGAAGCTTTCCGTACCGCCTGCTACCTAATCAACAGATCACCATTTGTACCGTTGAATTTTGAGATTCCGGAGAAAGTGTGGTCTGGTAAGAATCTCTCATATTCTCACCTTAGAACATTCAGTTGTTTAGCCTTTTCACATGTATACAATGAGCTCAGGCAGAAGCTCGATGCAAGGACTACTCCATGCATCTTCATAGGCTATGGAGATAAGGAATTTTGATACAAGTTATGGGACCCGAAGGAAAAGAAGGTCATCAGAAGAAGGAATGTAGTGTTTCTTGAAGACCAGACTATAGAAGACATTGAAAAGCTCAAGATGTCTTCTAATTCTAGTGCCGAAAAAATCAATTCAAATCCAAACACAACCCTAGCACCAACACGAGTGGCCACAGATGATGATGGGGTGCATGATATGTCAGAACCAGAACCAGATGAGGAAGATGGTGTTGAGCATGGGGAGCTGCAACCCGCTCCATCAGAGGCTACATGATCATCCACAGATCTGAATGACGACATGCCTCCATAAACCAGTGAACCTCCAGTACGAAGATCTGAGCGGGGCTAGATTCCATCAAACAGACACTTAGGATCCGACTATATTCTTCTTACTGACGAGGGGGGCCAATTTTTTTCAAAGAAGCTGTATCTCATAAAGACAAAGGAAAATGACTGCACACAACGCATGATGAAATGAAATCTCTGCAGAAGAATCATATTTATGAGATAGTCAAGCTCCCGCAAGTTATGAAGGCACTGAAGAACAAATTGGTGTTCAAGATGAAGAAAGACAGTAGCGGAAATGTGGTGAAACAAAAAGTCTGGTTAGTAGTCAAAGGATTCTTACAGAAAAAAGAATCGACTTTGATGAAATCTTTTCACCAGTTGTAAAAATGGCTTCAATCCGAGTTATCCTATAATTGATAGCCAGTTTCAACTTAGAGCTTGAACAGATGGATGCTAAGACAACATTTCTTTATGGTGACCTAAATGAATAAATCTACATGGAGCAGCCAAAATGTTTCAGGAAAATAGAACTTTGTTTACAAGCTGAAAAAGAACTTGTACGGCCTCAAGCAAGCACCAAGATAGTGGTACAAGAAGTTTGACTCGGTCATGGTGAGTCAAGGCTATAAAAGAATTACAGCAGACCAGTGTGTTTTACATTCAAATGTTTCCGGATGGAAATTTCGTTGCTCTTCTACTATATGTAGACGACATGTTGATCGTTGGACAAGATGCAGCCAAGATCAACCAGCTGAATAAGGAACTCTTTAAGTCTTTCGACATGAAAGACTTAGGATCAGCTCAACAGATTTTAGGAATGCAAATAGTTCGAGACAGACAGAACAAAAGGTTGTGGCTTTCACAAGAAAGTTATATCGAATAGATAATCAAAAGATTTGATATACAGAATGCCAAACCTGTTAGCATTCCGCTAGCACACCACTTTAAATTGAGTAAGAGTATGTGTCCCTCATCCAAGAAAGAGATAGATGAGATGTCATCAATATCATATTCTTCAGTAGTTGGAAGCCTAATGATTGCTATGGTATGTACCAGGCCATTTATTGCTCACGTAGTGGGTGTAGTGAGTCGTTTTCTCTCTAACACAGGAAAATAACATTGGGGGCAGTCAAATGGATTCTCAGGTACCTCAAGGGTACATCGAAGTTATGTTTGTGCTACGGGGGAGCTAATCCAATCTTGGAAGGCTATACAGATTCAGATATGGCAGAAAATCTTGGTGGTAGAAAATCTACATCAGGTTTCATCTACACTTTTACAGGGGGAGATGTGTCATGACAGTCAAGATTGCAGAGGTGTATTGCATTGCCCACAACATAAGCTGAGTATATTGCAACAACGGAAGCATGAAAGAAAATATTGTGGTTAAATCATTTTCTCCAAGAATTAGGAATCAAGCAGACAAAATATAAGATACATTGTGACCGTCAGAGTGATCTGGACTTGAGTAAGAATTCAATGTATCATTCTCGGATGAAACACGTCGATTTTCGCTATTATTGGATACGCGAGGTGATGGATCAACAACTGTTGAGACTAATGAAGATCCATACATATGAGAATCCAGCCGGCATAATAAAAATACGGTTACTCGGGACAAGCTAGAGCTGTGCAGAGACATAGCCGGGATAACTGTCAGATGACAATTATTCCGGATGCAGCTGTAGGGGGAGAATTGTGATGTCCAGCTACAATGCACAATGCCACTATTGTCAAAGAGTGGGATCACATTTTTGACAATGGCGCAACACCTTTTGAAAATGGTGCAAAACACCAAAATAGTTTTAGGTGCATTTATTGAGTTTGTTAGAATAGTGAGCTTGAGTTTCACTATAAATTGAGAGCTCATTTGAGAGCTCAAACATCCAAAATATTAAGCTTCAAGTGAAGAAAGCTTGGAGAGTGTAGAGAGAATTTAGGTTTTTTGTAAATTTTGTAAACACTTTGTAATTCTATTCTTGTAGTAATAAATTCGGTTTTTCCTCAAAACACTCTTCATTGATTAGAGAAGCACAACAATCACTATCTACTGCCTGGTACGATTGTTTCACTTGCCAATATTCCAACAAGAAATGCTGAGAAGATATTGGAATTTTAAATATTAAATTTTTATTCAAGTCCAAAAATTATGTACTCATGCAATTAGTATTTTATTCCATCTATCCATCATTTTAACTTCTTTTTTTTCCGTGATATTTACTTATAATTATGTGGTTTCATTTAGTACAACATAATTGACCCTAAACTCCCCAAAACATTTTCCTTAAAAATGGTCAAAGCATATTACAACATGTGCTATTTATATATATTTCACTTTCATGTTAATTATTAATTTGATGATTTTGAGAATATATGAAAGATTGCCTAAAAACAATTGTAAGATATGCTGGCTTAAAGAAGCTCTTTAAACTTTGCAGCTTTTTATTTGCCAAATCAGCTACTTGCTTTATATTTCAAAAAATGATGGGGGAATGGTATTAAAAACAAAATATTGGAAGTATAAACGATGTATTGCACCTAATAATTTAATTCTTTGGTGCAACGAAATGATGGGTGACAATGATATTATAAAAAAAAAATTAATAAATGACATGTATAATTTAATATTTATTTTTAGTTATTTTTTAATATTTTAACACGTGTGACAATGGATTATTAGATTGTTACACGGATAACGTGGTACCACCGTTGTATTATAGATTTTCTCCAACTTATGAGATCATGAGGTATTACATCATTCGTGTAACAATCCAATAATTCATTATCACGCGTGTTAAAATATTAAAAAAATAAATAAATATGAGTATTAAATCATATATATCATTTACTAATTTATTGATTATACTACGTCATCATATATGTCATTTACTAATTTATTGGTTATACTACGTCACTTATACTTCCATTGCATTAAAATATTACTTCCAATGAAGACATGCAGGAAAAAAAAAATTAAAGCAAAGAAATGATCAAATTTCATGTGCGTTAGTTGAAACTTATGATAGCATGCCACTACAAGTTTAACACACATGCTTTTATTAAAATTGCTCGCGTATTAAATAATCTACGGCCGGCTATTAATTTAAGAAGGGAAATCAACTCGTGGAAATATTATTGCTAAAAAAAATTGCTCTCATGTTCTCATGCGATCTACTTTTTATGCGGTTAGTAATAGTATTGACGGTTGATTTTCGTTTAGGGATAATTCGGGAAAATCACTTCTCGAATAATCTTCCTTCAAATGTGAATTTGTTTGGTTTGTTGGAACCAAATATAAACTTAGCAAAAGATGAGAAAACACACAGACAAAACAGAGGATTTAACGTGGTTCGGCGGAATGGATCCAACCTACGTCCACGGATACAAGTAAAATGATATTTTTATTACCACCTCAGGTTGAACCGACCCCCTATCTCTCGCGTACAATAAGCTTTTTACTCTCTATTACAAGTGAAGAGACAAATTATCAAATCCTTTACAATAAGTTCTCAACCCCTTATATACTAGGACAAACTCCACTATTATACCAACTTCGTGATGTCAGTCACGTTGAACCTGTCATATGACACTACTTTATAAGTAGTAGCTGCGCCGCCTGACACAACCACTCCCATACGGGTGCGTGTGTCAATTGATAAACCTGCAGCTCTGCTCCATCCCATCAATCCTTGGGAAGCTCAAACCACCACCTAAGAGTATAAGGCAACATTCCCAACCAACATCCTCGGGTCGGTTTCCTTGCGTCTTCCAGAAGGTCGGGTTGGTGCGCCGATACTCACGGTGTATAGTCTGACTTCCTCTCATTTCCTCTACCAGGCCTGATCTGCTGAGTCGACCCTGATTTCATAGGCTAACACGAGGCTCTGAATGTTGAGTCTGATGCTGAGGCTGCTCTGAGAGTCTGAGGCTGGGCCATACCTGACCACCTCGGTTTTCCAAACTATCCTCTAGTTCTGCACCAGGTTGCCTCTCTGTACCTCGGGCTCGAGCCCCTCTATCTGACCTCTCATCCTCACGAGGACCTCAGGCTTTTATCTGTCAAGTGTAAAACTCATTTTACCCTTCCTTAGGATTATGATTTCTTGGGGGCTGAAAACCACCATCAACATATGTCTCATAATTCTCGGTATCACCGAGTAAGTGAGTTGGTGCTGGGAACTAAAAACAAAGGTGGTGCACGGAGCCAGAGACTAATTTGATGTCATCAAGCTGATACTTTCATGGGCACCTCACATTGCTTCAACCTGATGTCTCGTGGTGCCTTTCCAATACTTGGAATATTTTGAAGAAACAACTTCTCTCTCATGCTGATGCTCAATCTTGAACAAGCCCAGAATCTCAATTATGTCCCACCTCATAATGGGTACCACAATCTGCAAGCTTCAGTGCTTCTTGTGAAAATCCACATCGGGTTCAGAACCCTGATCCTGCATCTCAGCTTATGATTCGTAGTTGGTAATCTCTTCCACGGTTTTCTCGGACGGAAGAAGTTGACTTGAACTAATTCTTATTGGTCCGTCTTTTTGGCTTTGCTCAAAGAAGCCCATCTTATGTCACATCGGGCTGATGCACGATATTGACATGCTGAGATCCCAGAAGAGAATGATCTGTAAAGACCTGCAAAATAAAATATAGGTCACGAATGAAAGCTTCCATCCTCGGGCTATCACACATCAAAAGAGCCTCGGCGGGAGGTAACCCAGCCCCGAACTAATAATAATATATCGACCACGAGGGAATGTTCCCTCATTATGTCATCAACACTCGGCCATGCAAGATAAACTCTACCTCATGCCAACAAAGATAATAAGAGATCGGTAGGACGTGACCCCGACCCTGAGCCACTGTAATTAACTAACCACAAAGGAACACCCATCATTGTGCCACCAATATGGCCTCGGCAGAACAAATGCATCTATTGTGAAAATCCATGTCGAATTCAGAATCTTGATCCTGCATCTCGGCTTCTGATTCGTAGTTGGTCATCTCTTCCACGGCTTTCTCAGACGGAAGAAGTCAACTTGAACTAACTCTGATCGGTTCGTCCTTTTGGCTTTACTCAAAGAAGTCCATCTTATGCCACCTCGGACTGATGCACGATATTGCTCTGCTGCGATCCCAGAAGAGGATGATCTGCAAAAACCTACAAAACAAAACATAGGTCGCGAGGGAAAGCTCCCTTCCTCGGGCTATCACACAACAAAAAGGGTCTCGGCGGGAGGTAATTCATCCCCGAACTAATAATAATGTATCGTCCATGAGGGAATGTTCTCTTCTTGTGCCATCAACACTCAGCCGTAGGGAGAAACTCTACCTCATGCCAACGAAGATAATAAGGCCTCGATGAGATGTGACCCGATTCTGAGCCACTGTAATTAACTTTCCACAAGGGAACTCTCCCTCCTTGTGCCACCAACATGGCCTCGACGGAACGAATGCAGCCTCGAGCCATCAAATCACTTGATCACAAGGGAATGATTCCTCATTGCACCAGAATACAACAAAAGGACTTCGACGAGACGTAATCTTGCCCCGAGCCGATTTGATAAAAAGAGGTATTGAGGGAAGATCAATCCCAAGCCATCTAAGTCACTTGGTCGCAAGGGAATGAACCTTCTTTGTACCAATACATAAGAATAAGGCCTCGGTGAGACATAACCCAGTCCCGAGCCATCAAATCAACATGGTCCCGGTGGTATGAAATCAGACCGAGCCATCAAATCACTACGACCTCGGTGGTACGTAAGCAGACTCGAGCCATCAAATCATCATGGCCACGATGGTACGAAAGCATACCTGAGCCATCAAACTCTTCTCCAAGACTTAACCGCGATGGAAGATTTTCAATCTTCGAAAATCTCCATGGAGACTATGAATAGCGTCCTACTTTAGGTCATCCACACAAAAAAAATCAAGACTAAAAACAAGATAAACAATATAAGGGTGAATTAGCATATACCATGTACAGAGCCAAAAGAAATAACAAGGAGCCTGAGACACCGCATGCCACCCAAAACAACAATTCTGAATCTTACAATCAGATGTCTCAGAGAACCGAGCTATGGATCAAAGGGGTGGCCAACGCCATGGGACTCTCCCCATGTTAGGCAAGCCCAAAGTCTGCAAATGCCACGGAGACCCTCAGGCCTTTCCCGTGCTATGCTCATATGGATCCGAAACGGGATGGCCAGTGTCACAAGGGTATTCTCTCTCTCCTTTCTCGACATACCCGAGGCTATAAAATGGGTTGGATAGTGCTACGGGGGCAATCTTCATCCCCGTGCTCGGCATACCCGAGGCTACAAAATGGATTGGCCAGTGCTACGGGGGCAATCTCTCTCCCCGTGCTCGGTATACCCGAGGCTACAAAATGGGTTGGCCAGTGCTACGGGGGCAATCTCCCTCCCCGTGCTCGGCATACCCGAGGCTAAAAATTATAGAAAATACATGACTTATTGAAGTGAAATGTGAGAGTGATAAACTATAAATGGAACCACATAATTAATGAGATGAAAAGACCCTTAGACAGCTTCCATATAAGTCCAATAGGATGTCAGAATCATTTACGAAGTATTTGATACTTAATGGTTCTGCTTGTTTTCTTATTGAAGAAAATTATCCTATAATTTATAGTGGGAGTGATATTTGATATCGATTTCGGAAATTACCATTGAACCATGGATCTAAGATTGTTCATATCTTACTACGATCAAGTTTTGAACTTGATTAAGCTTTTGTTATGAATCGTTCATAAAATATACAAATTGTTTGCTTAGCAAAAGCAAAGTGAGCTTGGTAAAGGTTTTACATTTATAGTATGACAGTGAGCAAAGTTGTACTCAGTAATCTATT
>SKCR01049491.1:0-139876 GCA_019454045.1 Zanthoxylum bungeanum | reverse complement strand
ATAGCTACAAAGTCTCATGAACTCCATACAATTAAATACCTAAACCCTAATACAAAGTAGAAACAATTCCGTTAAAAACTCTTTATTTGTAAATGTAACTGACAAATGTATATGTGGCTGACATTGTGACTGAGTTATATGTGTGACTGTGACTGTGTGATTGTGACTCTTGCGATATAATGATTTTATGGTTGATTTTGACCTTATAGAATTCTTAATTTGTGAGAGGTTCATTAATGAAAGTCGTAGGTGTGAATGTTAATTGTATAAGCCGTCTTACCTATGTCATTTGGAGTTTGGATGAAAGAGATATGAATATTTGAAAATGATTGACAAGTAACTTATAAACATAATAGTTATTTTTTTACCAATTTTTTAATCGAAACGTATCGATCATGATACTGATTTTAAAGTTTATGATTTGTAAATCAATAGCATGTGATTTTCTTTCTCGAAACACTTTATATTTTGGGAGATATTTAATTTTAAATTTAAAGTTGGAGCAAAAAAATTAATTTGATCCTAAGACCAGCAAGCTATTTTCAATTTTTATTTTTATTTTTATTTTTTTAGTAGCGAACTTGTTATTATCCATTTTTTTTATAAATATTTATGTCATTTATATTCATGTGGATTAAATGAGAAGAATTTTTTATACTTGAATTGAATTACAAGACCCTTTTATGAATTTTGGATTTTTTTAAAATACCTATGGTCAACAAAGATTTAATAATCCATTAAGATTGGATTTCAGCTCCCACTGAAGATTGCAAACTCTTGATTACAAAATTCTGTGTACATAATTAAGCACAAAAACAAACAAATCTAAAAAAGTTTGTGCATCTCAAATATATTAAAATAGTATTTGTTTTCCTCCTTTTAAATAAAAAAAAATTAATTAACACATAAATGTAGCAGTGTAAAAACAGTTTAGTGATTGATATGTAAATATTATCTCTAAAGGGCGTGGCTTGGTGGTGTAGGGTTCATGATCTCACATTGAGATTATGAGTTCGAATCCAGAAAGTACATTCTTGTAAGAGCCTGAGATAGCCGGAGGTTTTACCTTCTCCGCTTAAGCCCGGAAAGGGTGATTTAGAGACGGGATTTCCAACAATTTAATTATTAGTTTTTTTTTTTTTTTATATTTATATATGTTGTTTGTAGACATTTTAATGGAGCATTTCAAATCATGTCTTAGTGGGTCAACTGATTGTTGGAGAGTTACAAAAGTTCAAGTTCAACCCACTTTCCCTCCTTTATAAAATTCTTGAAACTTTATTTGTTTGCTTATACAAGTTTCCTTATTTCTGATTTGACCTCTAATCAATCTAATAATTCATATTATCATTTAGTCAATGTAAGAAGGATGAGGAAAAGGTAACTTATAGTTCCCAATTTTTTTCTTTAAAAAATTGTTATATGATATAAAAATTATCTTCAACTAGGATGCTCTGATTGTTAAGAGAATTATTCATCTAAACAATGTCTATGAGTGATATTTTTAGCTTTTTGGAATATCCCAAATTAAATTTAAAATCGATATTTAATATATGATATTATCTTAATAAAAAATTAAAAATTTATTGTCGGTATTTGTATTTAAAATCGGCCGAAAATTCAAAAATTATTTACTGACCTAAATAACCAAAAAATTAAAATTAAAATAAACTAACTAATAAATATTAGATGATATTTGATATTTGATATCCAATCTAATATCATTCTTTTTTTTTTCATTTCCTAAAATTTTTTATTCTTTTTCTATCATTATTGTTATTTAGTTAGTTTTGTTATATATATATATATATTATCAGATATCAGATTTATAACTGAAATCTAACTACTATCCAATATATTTCGAATATCGAGTAGTTTTTTTGGTCATATATTATTAGGTATCCAAAATATTTGACCAAATTATGATCCGTACTATAAACAAATGTCTTTTAAGTGATGAGGCATGTTAACATTTTCCATTCAACTCTAATAAGAAAAGTCATTTATTTTAGATAAAAAATTTGTAATTTTAACTCATACTAAGAAATGTAAAAGTAACTAAATATGAATATTGTAACTTCAGAATTACAAATTCCACATACTATGATAATAGTTTAATGGGTAAAATCATGTTGAGATGTAGAAAAATGTTCCAAATTTGATTTTTACTCGCAATATGGTCAAAGAAAAGTTCAGTTAATAGTTGGTGATCATGGAAGTGATTCTATATTGGACTTTTATTTATTTTAAAAACCTCTTCTGTTTTCACTTTTATTGGTTTTTTATTTTTTAAAATATATAGAGAGATTTTAAAAAAAAATGAACTAATTATTCATGGTGGCTAAAAATGAAAAAACTATTCATGGTGGTTAGAACCGATCACGGTTCCGGTTCGGAACCGATCACGGTTCCGGTTCGGAACCGAAACTGAACCGGAAGGAACCGTTCGGTTCAATTAGGGTTCTTACCTTAACCGAACCGTTGGAATCAGACGGTTCCAATCATTCGATTCCAATATTATTATAATAAAATTTAAGTTCAAATAAATAATTTTTGTTAACTTCTAGTTATTTATTTTATTTTTAAATTTAGTTTTTAATTTAATATAATAAAATTAAAATAAATAATTTATTTATTATATTTATTTGGTAATAATATCCAATTACAAATTTTTTTAAAAATAATTTCTAATTTTTAAAATTATTTTAAAAATAAAAAATAAATTGAACTGGAACCGTTCATTTCGATTCCGGTTCAATTAACGGTTACGGTTCCATAAGATTGGGAACCATAACAGTTCGGTTCGATTCCGGCTGAACCGATAACCACCTTTAATAGTGGGTACGTATGGCTAGTAACTGACCACATAAAAAAAAATGGACCAACAAAATTCTGAGAGTAGCTAGAATAACTATAGAATAGTTTTGTTACAATAAATTTGTAGGGTGATATTTGTTGAGTAATAAAAAAAATGTCCCATGTTATAAGCTCCTCGATTCAGAAATATGGGTCCCCCAATGTTTTTGGAGTATTTTTTTTTATTTCAAATAATTACAGAGGGAGAAATGGTAGGTCCATTTGATGGATGACAAATGATTATGTTCTGCCATAAAAGACTTTCCTTTTATTTATCTTTTTAAGTGTGTGTATATATATTTGAAATTTTGCAAGATTATTAGATGTTGATATGTGAAATTGAAAAATCGAAATGAACAACTTTTTACAGTAATGCAGTATATGCATGCAGATATGTTTGTGATTGTTTCAGTATTGGTTCCATGACTTTCTGCCTGGCTTTAGAGCCCACCAGAGACGGAGACAAATACGATACAAGAAAGCGAAGGGATATTACCCGGCTCGCTTTCGCGGTTTAGGATAATCCAATTCTGAAATCCTGATACATAGATTTTATGTTAATTAAGAGTGATTAATTGCTTATAAATATATCTACAGGTTCAATTTCAAGCAATCAACTCTATTTGTCCTCATTAGCACATCTTTGGATTGATGAGTTGGTTCTGATATATTTTTATAGCGACCCGACATGTTGAAATTCATGAGCCTAAATATATCTAAAAGCTAGCTTGAGAGTTGAATGACACATTCACAAAATGGTTATTTACTCTCAAGTATAAGAGTGTCGAAGTAATAAAATAACTCGGTAAGTCCGAGGTCGATCCACATGAAATAAATTTAATAAGATAAAATAATAATTCAAATAAAAATAAAAAGAGTGAATTGTTTGAAGTGATTGAAAATTTTAAATTAGACTGCAACAATAAAATAAAATATTGGGGCTAGCGGATCCACTTTTTATATTTCAAATTTAGAAATATTACATTTTATAATATATAAATTGTCATTATTACCCAGTTAATTTATTTCATGAATTAATTATGTCAAAACAAATAAAATCAGTCATAAATGCGGTAATAACATTTGTATATAACAAGTCCAGTTAGGTATTAATATACCAAATAAATAAAACCAGTCATATAGGCGTTAACAAAGTTTATCAATAATTAATCCATATTTAAATTAAATATTAATAATTAGGTTACAATTTATATATTATAATATAAATAAGATTAATCTATATTTTCATATTAAGAGCTTCACCCTAGCAGGATGAAATTAGCTACTCATGATTTGAATAAAAACACTCATAATTTTACTACTGAAAGAAAAAGAAATTACAAGAAATTAAAGCTTAAAAAATTAAAATACATAAAACACAATCTTCCAAATTATACAAGAGAAATTTAGAAGAAAATATGAAAAATTAAGAGCTGAGCATCCTTTTATTTATATAGGACGCTCAGAAGATAATTGCAATTTATAATTGAAAGCATCTCATGTGGAGGGTCAATCCACCGAAAGGTGTATGACAACCCTCCACTAATTTTTTTTTTAATAATTACATATAACACACTATGAATTTTTCGTCAATTTCGGTTTTGAAAACTCAGAACTATAAAATATTGTCAACGGTAAAAGTTAGTGTAATCCCAAATTTCATATATCAAAAAAATGAATCATTCGTCAGGTTCAGGATTGATCTTTAACAATGGTTCTGTTCGCACCAATAGCAATACTTGTTAATAGAGCGTGTAACTTCCTCAGCATATGACCTGTACTTCAAGTAAGGAAGAAAAAATTGTAGATATTTGAGTTTTCTTTCATTTGGAACTAGAATCACCTCAATCTGTTATCAGAGTAAAAAGTTATAGTCAAAATATGAAAATTGCGTAAAGTTAGAATTTCTAAAATTATACCCCTTTAAGTTTTTTGCCTCCAAAATCCAAATGTCACGTTCATTTTTATAGTTATGCATCCAAAATATTATTTTACCTACATAAGAAATAAAAATCACAATAAATATATAAAACATAAATTTAATTATTATTTTACAAATGTGCTAAATTAAGGGGACTAATAAAATTACAAGTGTAAAATGATTAATTTTCTTTTAATAAATGTGCATTTTTTAGTTTTCATCATTGAGGGTTGCCCAAAATTTATATTTTGAGTTCATTCATTCATATCAGCCGATGTGAAATAATCCAATTTTAAAACTCTGGTCTAGAGACTTTATGTTAGTTAAGGGTAGTCAACTACTTATAAATATATCTACAGGTTCAATTCCAAGCAATGTGTGAGATTTTACAATCAACCGTATTTGTCCTCATTAGCACATTTTCTGGTTGGATGAGCTATTCTGATACCTTTTTGTAGCGATCTGACCTGTTGAAATTCATGAGCCTAAATCAATTAAAAAGCTAGCTTGAGAGTTGATGGTTGCTCAATACTTAAATTTTGAGTTCATTCATTCATCTCAATCGATGTGAGATATTCTCCTCAACACTCCCCTTCACATGCTGGTCAGTATTTTGCATGTTCCATGTCACGTGGATAGGTAATATGAACTCACTCGTGCATGAATTTGATTTTGGTACCATGTTAAAATTCATAAACCTAACTCAACTCAAATGCTAGCTTGAGAGTTGCAAGTTGTTCAATCCTTATATTTTAAATTTATTCATTCATCTCAGCTGATGTGAAATATTTTCCTCAACACTTCTCCCTTACGTGTAGGTTGGTCTTTTGTCTGGTCCATATCTCATGGTTAGGTAATGTGGGTCCATTGAGTATGAGTTTAACTTTGATACCATGTGAAAATTTATAGGTATAATTCAACCCAAAAACTAGATTGAGAGTTGAGGATTGTCCGATATTTATATTTAGAGTTCATTTATTCATCTAAGCCGATGAAAGACATTTTCCTTAACACTCATGAGTATAGGGTACCAGATAAAATCCAAAATCTAGTACAGGGTATGATATGACACATAGTAATCAACATGAATGAACATAGCTAGCCAGCCATTCATATCAAGTTGGTAGGATGTGTGTCAATTAAAGCCTCTATTTCCTAGTGGTGCAAGAAAATCAATAGTTATTATTATTGCATCTTCATTTTATTTTTATTTTTATTTTTGGTTAAATAATAATGGTTGACTTATAAGCTGAGGTGCAAAAAAAAAAAAAAAAAAAAAAAGTAAATTGTATTTTCATATTCTAATCGAGGTTAGAAAAGTCTTAAATTAACATGAATAGAAATCATAAAAGATACCTCTATTTTACTAAGTTTAATGGACAATATTTCTGGACTGATCATGATAATATCAAAATATTCGTATAGCAGATTCACTTAGTGGAAAAAGATTTTTTGTTTGGATTTTTATTAAATGAAGTTCCAAGTCTTTTTTCACCTTATATATTAATATTGCACCACATTCTATCAAACCCTATATTAAACGTATCCATTAGGATCTGAACTCGTGACATCTTGCTTCGACTACAATTGTTAAGCTTAGTAGACTATCTTTTTAAGGAGAGATTTTTATTTGATTTAGTTTTGATAATAGCAGTTCAGTTTTAGAGAAAAGGTGTATATAGATTATTAAAAGCCTAAAATGAGGGTGGCTATTGGAATTACATCAGGAGTTGATTGGGGAAGGGAAATTACAAGTCTCCTACACCAGACAGAGAGATGGAGATAAGGAACATGGGTCTACTTAATTAATGCATGGTCTCCAAGTGTTTCAATTATTTTTGTTTTATGAAAAGTTTGTTGTCTTCATTTTCATATTTTTATCGCAGCATCAATCAATGATCAACTTCTTCAGAAATAGAAAAAAAAAATGCAGACACATATATATATATATATTTAATAGAAGAATTAAAAAAAAAATTACCATATAAAACAAACCGCTCTCCAACTTGTTATGAGCGAGATTCGATTGAATTTGGATCTAATATCGTAAAAAATTGTGTTAAATTTTTCATAATTTTATATTACACATGTTTTAATATCATCATAATTTAAAAAAAAAAATTAGTATAAAACTTAACTGAGCACCGAATCTAATTCCTTAGAATTTGTATCCTGATATCATTGAAAAAAAAAAGGAGAATGACTCTTAGGTATTTAATATTTCTGACTTTTGTAATTAGGTCTTAATTTTTTTTAATTACATATTACATCCTTGCCCTAATGCTCAAACTTTAATGATGGATAAATGTGATTGTTAACAAATAGATCATATTATATTGACAATAATAATAACAGAACCAAAAAAAAAAAAACTGAATTTTTTTATTTTACAGTTTTAACATTAATGGTGAAATAGGTAAGAGTAAAAATTAGAAATATTAGAGAACTATAAAAATTGTATTGTAACTGAAAGAATCAATAAAAATTTAATTGGAAATTAAGCTAATCTAGAGTAATAATATATCTTGATTTTTTTTTTCTGTTAAATTAATTCTAACTTCCTCCAACTTAAATTCATAATTGGTCACTCCTACAATATATTGGATCGATGACACTTGAAAAAAAAAAGTCATCGATTCGATTCGATTCCAATTAATAGCCGATTTTTCTCCAATTGTTTGATTTTTTTTAGATGATGATTGAAAAATTATTTTGGCCTTTATTTGGACTAAAGACAAGACGAAGTTCAAAGTTGAAACTAGTACAACCATGATTGAAATTTCACTATCACATTCAATGACGTCTTTTTTGCATGGACTTTGATATGCTTCTGATCCTCATTATGTGCATGCATTTAATTATATACCTAGTCAATAAATATTATTGTTCCGGTCCAAAGGAACGTGGTTCGGTGGTAAATGGTTTAAGATTTAATTATTAGGTCATGAGTTCGGATTTATGTGGTGTATTTTTTGTAAGAGTTTGAGATAATCGAAAATTTTATATGTTCATCTTAAATTCGGGTCGGATGATTTAACAGCAGAATTTTCAATATTTTCAAAAAAAAAAAAAAAAAAAAGATGGTTTGGTGAACTATAATTCCAAAGTCTTGAATGCCGTCTTCAGTGCTATTGATATGAATAAATTCAAGTTAATTTTAACTTGTAAGCGATCCAAACATATTCCAAAGCCCTCTTATATAATTTTTTTTTAATTATTAATATAAATAATAAATTAAATATTTTGCCTCAAATGATAATTTTACTGTAAAAAAACCAAAATACATAAAAAGTAAAAATAAAAAAAAAAAAAATTGAAGCCATCTTGAAGTCGAATAATTTCTTGTTGCTATAAAAGAATTAATGCCAACCTTTTTTTGAATTACAAATTTTAGAAATGAGATCAATTAGTTGATATCAATTCCAACAAGAAGAAAGAAAGTATCACTAGAAAGTGGAAACATATTTTATGTTCAGATTTAAAAATAAGATGAGATGAGATTGAAAAATATCCCAAAATTTTTAAAATGACGAGATAAAACGTAGAATAACATTGTTTACATGAACAATAATAATATCTTAAAAAACTGGATGAGGTGGGATTTTAGTGTGACAGAATAAGATGATTCTTTTGACCCGAAAAAATTATGGAACAAGATTATGACGATTTTTTGTCTTGATTATATATTCGGAACGAGATCGAATTTAGCAAATCTTAGTTCATCTCGTCCCATCAATATCCCTGATATTATATAACTTTTTATAATATTAATCTTATAAATTTATTGAATTATAAATTTTGCTCGATGACCTCAAGTTGAGACTAATAAAAACTATCATTTGATCGAGGAAATCAATCTATAGAGTTAATTTATCAAGATTTTATTATATAAATTATGTAAATATAAATTTAAAGGACACAATGTCAAATCACTTGTTTTAAGACATTTATAGTTAGATGTTAAAAATAAAAAATAAACATATCATTTATATATACATATATATTCAATATTCAATGATAATCAGATCTGATTCAGTATTGAGGTGGAAAAAACTAAATGTGATCAAAGTATAGCAACATTTTAGCATCGATGGCAATTTAAATTTATTTCATCTTATAATGAACATTCAGAGAATATTTTAACATCTATTTTTTATTTTTATTTAAAAAAAAAAACACTTCAAATTTATCTTAAGATCCATGATGTATAATTGTTTATTCCCTTAAAATCTCTTTAATAATCATGTTTCTTTTCACTTGTTATAGATAGGATTTGTTTAAAATTAAGTTTTATAAAAAAAAAATAATAATAATGTCAGATAATGGCTATGAAAGTAACTATAAAATAGTGTTTATTACTTATTATTATTCTCTTTAAAATTTTATCTCTAGCTCCACTCCTGTCTTTATTAAAGTTACATTTAGTCATCTTGTCCTATATTTTAAATATATTTATGTTTTATTTGGATTATATTTACAACTATTTTATAAAATTAATCACACTCGACAACCTAGAAAGAGAGTTTTAACAACATGATGACTGATAGAATCATCTTTAATCATATCACATATGGTTTATGTTGTTACTTTTTTTTTTTATATATAAATATTTGCTTACAAATTAATATAAATATGGTAGGCGTATTTATTTGGATTATATTTTCAACTAATTTATGAAATTAATCATACTGAACATACTAAAAAGAGGGTTTTAACAACATCATGACTACAATAATCATCTTTAATCATATCACAAATGGTTTATGTTGTTATTTTTTTATAAATAATCTCTTATAAATATAAATATATTAGGCTGAGTTGGTATGTCAATTCAATCACTATTTGCGAAATGGTAGAGAAAATGGATCGTAAAATTAAGTAATGGGTCCCGCCAATTTTTGATGTGGGACCCACTAATTTTAATATAATAAATTTTATAGTTTTATAATATATGCGATAGTTTAAAATAATTTTTTTCAAGTCACTCTCTACCATTTGATAGAAGTGATTGGATTGTCATGTCAACTGGCTGAGCTGGTATGTCTGTCCCATTATTTTCAAAATCAAACTGGCTAATTGAATCAGTCAAATAAGAAATCGGCCATGAGTCTGGTTTGAGTAAACTTTCAAATCAGGCGTTAAGAAATCATTGAAAACCAGCCAAAATCGATGAATTGGATAAAAATCGGTGAATCGGTCAACTCAATTTTAAATAACATTTTTTACTAAAAATTGTTAACCATAAAAATAAAACGAAAAAACTTAATATGGCTAAGTTCAATATTGGATCTAATTTTGTACAAAATCTACGAGCGAGCTAATTTTCCCACAAATGGTTCTCTCTTTTCCAAAACAGAAATACTAAACAGTGGATGGACTGACCAGAGTTAGCTCGGGTCAACCTCTTCGGTCAGAGAATACCTATCGGAAGAGATGTCAAAGTTATGAATCAGAAGTAGAGGTGCTAGATTAGGGTTGTGAAGCCGATGTGGATTTTCACAAGAAGGTTCACTGAAGCTTGCAGTTGTGGTACCCGTTATGAGGTGGTGCAGACTTGAGATTCTGAACTTGATCAAGATTGAGCATTAACATGAGAATGAACCATCATCTTTTGTAAAGTTCCCGACATCAACTCACCAACTCGTTGTTACCGAAAATTAGATGACAGATGTTGATGGTGGTTTTTCATCTAGATGAAGTTCAAACACTGAGAATGGGTAGAATACGATTTGTACTTGGCCAAGAGAGAATGATAAATGTTCAAAGGCCCATAGAGACTAATGTCAGATAGAGGAGCTCGACCACGTGTCTAAGAGAGGTTCTTTCAAGGGTATGGCCTGTTGAAGGTTGGTAAATTATTGATGCCGACCTGACATGGGGAAGATGTGGTGAATTTAGGACTCTGAGAGAATCTACTGAACCTGACCCAATGTGGTCAATGCTTAGAAACCCGACCTGATTGAGAGAACATGAGGAAGTTTTGACCAATATCACCTACCTTGTATGCTGATTCGAGGAACGAAGATGAGATCTCAATCCGACCAGCACTAAAGACGTATGACGTATGCCCTAAAAGAAGTGAGATGATAAACTTCTAAAATGCTAATGATGATTGTGAGAAAGGCAACGGTTCTCATTGGAAGTAGCCCCTGCCAGCCGCCATTGGCTGGTGCAGTGGCATAACCGAGTCGCTATAGGCCGCCAGAGGCTGATGCAGTGATAGGGAAATAAGCTATCATGATTGGCGCATTTAAAGGTAGTTGATGAGAGTTGCGATGACAATGATGGTAATGTGATATGGACTGACATCATAGGCGGTTGAATATTGAATTTGGAAGTCTATATAAAAGATTGAAGATTCAGATTAAGGGTGAGAAAATTTCGCATCCAACAACTTGTAAAGAGCTAAAAGAGCCAAGAATTTAGTGATAGAGAGAGAAAACAGGTCAGCACTCGACCACTTGAGACAATTGTAACGGGTTAGTATAAGACCCGATGTGCTTATTTTTTGTATTCTTATTCAACCCCTATTTATAGCTCGGGTCAGTCTTGACCCCGAGTAAGTAATAAAATACACCCACTTCCCCGTGAACGTAGGTTGGAGCCACTCTCTGCCGAATCACGTAAATCTTTATCTCAATGATTTATCTTTCTGCCTGCTGAGTTTGCATTTGGTTCCCTAATAACCAAATTCGAGATTTTAATTTCCCATATCGTCATTCGAACAATAAACAATCGTCAACATTTTTATAATATATGTGATAGTTTAAAATAAATTATTTTAACCCACTCTCTACCATTTGATAAAAGTGATTGGACTGTCATGTCACCTGGCTGAGCTGGTATGTCCACCCTACTATTTTCAAAATCAAACTGGCTAATTGAATCAGTCAAATTGGAAACTGACCATGAGTTTGGTTTGAATAAATTTCAAATTGGGTGTTAAGAAATCGTTGAAAACCGATCAAAATCGATGAATCGGTCAACTCAATTTTAATTAACATTTATTACTCAAAATTATAAACAATAAAATTAAAACAAAAATCTCTCAAAAACCAAAACCAAAACTCATTTCCTAAACTAAAAACAAAATACCCTTTATAATTTTTAATTATTTAAAATTATATATGATATCATAACGACATCAACTTATTCAACCGATCAAAATAGTGACTTATATATTAAACATCTCAAATCACCGATATGGTTTTTAAAATATTAACTGTCCCATAAAAGTTTTGTGAGATTGTAGAAGATGAAACTTGAATAATGTTTTGAAGATTTATAAGGTGGGAATATATATATATATATATATATATATATGAAAATGAGAGGTTAAAGAAGTGGGCGGTGGGCGTGGAGCCACGTTGTGTTCCATTCTACCACCACATGCGTGTCCGGGGTTTGCCGGACATGATTGAGGATTTGGATTGGACCCCTTAACTCCATTCCATTTTACAAAATAAAACAATTAATTCTATTATTGCTTTATTTTAAACCGATAAGATTATTGAGATGGGAAATAAGATTGCAATTTGGTTATTTCAATTAGTAAAATTTATTACGTAAACAAAAAAATATGGAATTCGAACATCCTTTATATGGATATGGATGATATTAATGTATCCTAAATTAAATTAAAATTTTAATATATATATATATATTTAAATTCAATATAAAGATTCATTATTAGAAAAAAAAATCTAATAAGATGAATACTATATTTTTTTTTACAAAAAAAAAAAAATTAGAATAGTATAATAAAAATATATATTTAAAAAAAAAGAAACAAATAATAAATATACTATTCAAATATCAAAATGAAATTATACTTTTCATGACTTCAAATAATAAAACTCCACGAGACAATAGGTGTTAATAGAAAATAAATATATAATTCCAATATCAAAACAACGTTATAATAATTGTTGATAATTAACAAAATAAATAAAAATTAAAGAAAAAAGTTTTATGTTCGAATTTCCATGAAACACGAGATGGAATTAAATTCGGAGCTTTGTACTGAGCTTTAAATTGAGGGTTTGTTTTATAAATTATAATCGATAGTTATTGGATAATAATTTAAATGCAGCTAAAGCATACATAATAGAAGATTTTGAAAAACTTAATATAGCTAAGTTCAATATTGGCTCCAAATTTGTACAAAATTTACGAGCGAGCCAATTTGCCCATAAATGGCTCTCTTTTCTAAAATAAAAATGCTAAACATACTCACATTTATCTCTAAAGTTATCCTAACTCTCTCACCGTCACTGCAACTACAGTGAGACAGTGAGAGAGTTGAAATAACTTTAGAGATAAGTGTGAATATGAATATCATTGTCTTTTCCGAATTTCAACAAATATTTATAATTAAAAATAAACTATAAATTGGTCACACTGCATGAGTTAGAATGAAACATGATACACACAAATATTTGAAATTAAAATAGAATAAAAGAAAAGAAAATTATAAAGAAAAAATAGTAATAAAAAAATTTGTCAAACGGTAATATATAATTTATTTTATAAAAAATAATTACAGTATATATATATATTTTTTAATATTTTGATGTTGAGGAAAAATTAAAAATCTTAACTTTTATAAAATACAATTTTCTTAAAAAATCATGATTACCAACCAACCACATAAAAATTCGAATGGAACTGAACCGATTGGGTTTAATCGAACCCCTACTTTCTAATAATTCAAATGGGCCCATAATAGATTTAAATGAAGGCCCAGATGGCCCAATTTGTAACATCTTCTTCCTAACGCAGATGCATCACAAATCACTTCATATTCGGAATCTGACGCCTATTATTTTAATTCGCTTGTATTTTGCTAATTCTATTCTCATCGTCACCTGTAAGTTTTTTGATTCCTAATTGTTTTTCTCTATTTTCTTTTCAACATTTAATATTCTTATTATGTCCAATTAGATGATTATTGTTTATGAATTTATAATGTTTTGTGTTTTATGATCTTCTTGCTTTGTTTTAAATTCAATTTTCCTCTGAAATTGACTTACAATTAAGAACTGTATCGAAACCTAATTTTACATTGTATGAATTTTTTATTAGTATGAAATTGAAATTCCATAAATAATTAAATTCTTATTTCAGTTTTATTTCTAATTCAGGGTTTTGAAGAATTTCAATTTCTGAAAATCCCATATAATAATATTAGGTTAAGTTCAAATTAGGGCCAAATATGGGAGGCCATGGTGGTTTAAATATTCTTCCTCAAAAGAGGTGGAATGTGTACAACTATGAAAACAGAGAAGAAGTTCGAAAAGATGAAGAAGCTGCTGCAAGAGAAGAGCAACTCCACCGTGAACAGGCAAGAAAACGGGATTCTGAGTTCCGTTTAGAGCGTCTCCGGGCTACCCGTGGCTTGGCTCCGTTGAATCAAGCTTCAGAGCCTGTCAAAGAGGCTGCGGAAGAGCCTCTTGAAGGGACTGTTGAATCAGAATCAAAGTCCAATCATATCAATCTGTTTGAGGGGATTAAGATTTTTGACCCTGTTAAAGTTGTGGAGAAGGATGGAAGTAGTGAGACAGATGGGTTTAAGAGGAAGAAGATGAGGAAAGTGGAGGTAGCATCGGCTAAGGTTGTGATGCCCGAGGATGAGAAGTATAGGTTGGGTTACGGTGTTGCGGGGAAAGGAGTTAAGTTGCCATGGTACCTTGAAAGGCGGAGCAATTATGATGAGAATGGTGAGAGTGATGTGGATGATGGGTCAACAAAAGTGCTCAGAGAAGGAATGAAGGGTGGGAAGAAGACGGTACAAGAGTTAAGGGAGGAACGGTTGAAGAGGGAGAAAAAGGAGAAGGAGAGGGAACGAGCATTGGTCCTGGAGAAGAGTCGGAGAGATGAGTCGTTTTCAAAGAGTAGAGGGTTTTCCAGGAGGTTAACTTATTAAATAACATTCGTTTTCAGCTTGTATATTGCTGTTGTTAGACATGTTAGAATTTTGTTGGGCTATATGATCAGCCCTTTCCTGCGCTTATTTGAGCAACTCTTGGTGCATGCATTTGTTTCAGTTTGGGGCCATGTAAGAAGGTAATGCTCTGATCCCAAAATTATGAGTCCTGTTTTGCTAACATTATTATCTTGTGGATCACTCATCAATTATGCATGGGGGCTGACTTGACCAAGTTTATAACAATCAACACTGATGATAAGACGTTTTTATGCTTCATCATAGGTTCTTCATGTTGGCCTATAGAATGGTGGTTCATTGTTGTTTTAAAAGATCTGTGGCTGGTAGTTATATTTAAATATTCTAATCATAACTTCAATGAAATCTGTCAATTGAATCATTGATTAGGAATGCATGGTATCTGATTGCTACGTTTATTAGAATGTCAAATGTGATGGAAATTCTTGTCTTGGGCAGAGAGTAATAAAATACTGGACAAGTAAAGGAAACAGATGAAAGAGGTAAATCGAACTGGAAGGCTTGCATCATATTCTTCCTGTAAACCTTTCTGGATAGGCATTCATCAGTATATGTTTTTTTTCCAGGTAAATCTATGTTTTAGTGATTTATCTGGTCTTTTTGAACTTGAAAGTGATTGATTATGAATCATGTGGGATCCTGTGGGTTCTATAGCTGGAAACGTGTTTATTATATTTTCACTTTTCAGAGGTTTTGTGTGCTCGAAATAGTAACCGTAGGGGAAAAATGATATTTTGGTACATTTCTTTAGGAATCTAAATTGTTCAAAATCTATGTATTTACTGTGTAGTGCAACTGATCTTTAAATTTAAATAAATGGAAACTTCTTGCTCTTAGTTGTCTCTCAAGTCTCACCTGACGAAGCATTGCTTATGGCCCGTAGCTACCCGTTTAAAAATTGTGAGCTGAGCTGAGTTTTGTGCGTAGTCAGTTCTCCGTTTTCATATAATGTATAATGTGGTTGTTTATGTTTTCATTGTGCTAAAAGATGAGAGCAATATGAATTTTAGTTGCTAACCTAACCATATTAGATTTTAGATATTGAGAGGATAGCCTGTATAGAGGAGTTGCTCTATTAGTGTTTTGTACGGCATGATTCGTTCCAAATCTGCCATATGCAAATGCAAAGTGTACATATATTTTAGTCTAGAGGTTCCAATTATTAATATATATATGCTATAAAATAGATTGAATTTCAGATCTGAGAATTTCGGCCTTTAGCCATTATTTAGATTGATGGCGTGACGCCTTCTTCCTAGTGAGTGATTCCTAGGAGAAATTTACTTCTCCCCCATAAATAATATATATATTTATTTCCTTTTATTAATTAAATTTTTTATTTTTGTTAATTTTTTATTTTTTGCTCTTTATATATCCATTATTTTTTATTTGTTTAATAAATATTACAAATTTCTTATTTATTGTTATTTATTTTGTGTTCATTTATTCATTTAAATAACAATAAATACGAAATTTGTAATATTTATTAAATAAATTAAAAATAATAGATATTTAAAGAGAAAAATGATTTCAACAAAAAAATTAATTTATAAAATAAATATATTTAATTAATAAAATAACAAAATAATTATTTAACAAAATACATATAAATACTTATTTTGGGAAATTTTTAAGTAGAGGAATAGTTATGTAAATTCATAGGGGGACAAGAGAGGGGAATTTGCCGGGGAGAGGGGAAAAGTAGTGCTCTTCCTAGGAACCCTAGGAATGATTTCTAGTACGGATGTCAACAATCCATATTCGCATTAATAAAAATACATATCCGGATTTAGATTTTAAAGATTCGTACGGATTCGGATTCGGATCCTGAAATAACATAATAATAAATAAATAAATGTATTTTTATTTATGATTTTATTATATTTTATTATATGTATATTTAGATTATTTTGGATGGATTTAAAATTGTATATAGTTTTTTGGATATTAAATTGATATTGCTTAATTATATATGTTATTCTATTTTAGTTTGGATGTTTAAAATTAAATAATTTAAAAATAAAAAAATTCTTGATTTTTTGCGTATCCGGATATCCACACAGGTAAGATTTGCATCCGGATCTACATATCTTTTTGCGGATTTGGGTCCATAAAATTTAATGCGGATTTGGATTTGTATTTTGCCATGCTTACTTAGGAATGACAATGGTTAGATATTCGACCATTTGAGTATATCTGAAATCGAAATCAAATATATTATACCAATCCATAATCGAAAAAAATTTCGTAGTCAGTTTCCATATCCGAAATCGATCGAAAATTCGAATATTGGTATGATATTTAAAATACTAAAATCATAACCGACAAATATCCATTTTGGATATCTAATTTCATATCAGAATCGTATCCATCATCCATTAAACTTCGAATATTGAATAATTTTTTGGTCGGGTATAATGATATTCAATATATCCTATCAAATTGTCATCCCTAATTCCAGGGCGCCAATTAACTAATTAAAAAAGAAAAGAATCTCCATTCACAGCCAAAGAAATTAAAACCGCACGTGTCTGACACCCCCTTCATATTTTTCATATAAACTCTTAAACAAAAAACTCAACTAATTACTTTTAGAACTATTGAATATGGTGGATTAACCGAATGATCATTTGGGATCAAATAGTCTTCTGCTTTACTCTTCTCCATCTTGGGTTTCCTTAACTGATTCATTGTATTTACTTTCCTTTTTGACTTGTTCTAAAATTTTACTCTTCTTCTTTTTATTTATATATATATATATATCTTATAATAAATTATATTTTGCCTTCCTGGTTACTTGGCTTTTTACCCTTCTTTTTCTAAGGCTTGTTTTCCAACCAAACCAAAATTTACTCATTAATTGAGTTGGTGGTCGTTTTCTTTTAGTCTGTCAAGATGTTGATAATATCAGAAAGATTTGTACATTATCAACCATATATATATATAATAATAACTTTCCAATGCCGGAGAAAAATATGAATTCTAATATGCTAATCATACCCGACCCATTATTATCCCTAAATTGCTATCTCCGGGCGGTCACACTTATTTTCTCATATGTTAGTTGGCTAGCCAAGGCGGAAAAAAAAATATATATTAAATTCAAGAAGCTAACATGTGATAAGATTGTCTTCAAGCTTTTGATGACAGTTTGAAGTTTTAACTTGCAAGCAACAACTGAAATGCTTTGCTTGCATTCCTCAATCTAAAACCGACTAGAATTAGTAAACTAAAACCTGCCCACAAAACGACGTCATTTCAATGGCTTGCTTGCTTGTAGTACATAAAAACATATAATATTTTACTAATAGCATTTCTACACGTAAATTACCTGAAAATGAAAATGAAAATGCAGATATCATATTATAAATATTGCAATTAATATTCATGCAACTTCATTATAGAACAAATTATGTCACCAAGAGGTTCTTTCCATTCTTACAATAAAATTCAAAAAATATTTAAATATTTTCATAGTTACAGGTCTTTCTCCATGTACAATTCTAAAGGGCAGCTTCCTCCTGTTACAGTAGCCAAGCCTCAACAAGAATACTGCTCCATGCATCAAGGCTTGCTTTTGATCAGCAGCAATGGCAGATCATTCAGAAAACAAGATCCCACCTTGTGATTATTGCTTCATTTTCTTTTATTTTATTTTTTTAAATTTTCAATTTCAATTTCAATGATAGATAATTCGAGTCGATTTTATTTTTATTTGTTTTAGGGTGAATGGTGATACGGTGAACAAGGTTAATAATCGAGTAGCAGCAACTCCTCCTCCTCCTCCTCTTCCAAAATTTAACTTTACCCTCTGGTATGGTATGAAACTAATTTTTTTTTGAGGAAAAAAAAAAACGCATATATTATACATAAAAATTGCATTTTATGATTAGTCATCCCTTTAGTTCATATAATATATAGTACTTTATGATTAGAGAATATTTCTACAAATTGATTGACATTTTTACCTTTTTTCTTTTCTTTTCTTTTCTTTTTATAAGGAGATAATAATCAAAACTCCTCTATTATTTGTCAAAACAATCATTTTCTTATTCATCTTTCAGATTTCATCATTTTTTTTTTTGGGGGTAAGAAAACTGTTAATTTTAATTTTTTTTTTCATTGTCTTTTACTATTTTACTCTTAAATTTTATTTATTGATCAATAATGGGTTTTAGCACATCACAAGTAAAATTATAAAAGACAATAAAATAGGTTGAAAGTTACAATAAAATGATTTTGATTGGCTTTGAAACATGTAGTGAGAAATGATTAATTTATTAAAAAATATTGTAGTTTTTATCATTCTCTTCCCTTGTAATATTAATTGGAAGAATCACCATTAAATATTCTCACTTGTGCAGGGCAAAGTGGCTTTTAGGCTCCATAATATCCATCTTGTTACCTTTCTGGAAACAAAAATGGGACAAACTGAAACAAATTGAAGGTAAATTTATTTAAAATAAGCAATGTTAGGATTTGTAGAAAATTTCAAATTTAGAATTGAGATGAAAAATAGTTTTTATTAAAAATTTTGATCAGTATTTGAGATTATTTTTCATTTTTAAAAAAATAGGTTAGGATTTGGACAAAAAATCATCCCGAATCCAAGCCTAAAAATCTCGAATTTCGATCGAAATTCAGGATCTCGTATCATTCGATCAGAATTTCAGGATGATTTTTCGTCCCGAATCATAATCAGGACGAGATGGGATGAGATGTTCCGATAATCATCTCTATTTTTTTTTGTCAATATATTTAAGAAAATACATGTTTATTTTCCTTCAATAATTTCATTTCTTTTATTAGGGAGAGAATGACTTCTTCCCCTCTACCGTTTTTGAGTTTTACCACTACCTACCTAATGTTTTCATAATAAATCTTTATATCCTTGATGTCAAAACTTTCACAAAAACATTCATGGTTTTTATTAAAATTTTAAAGTCAACGGTATAACGGGATAATATGAAAAATGAAGAGTGAACATTTTCGATTCAATTCTGTTTTTTATCGAACCAAATCGAATATCATAAAGTTAATTTCTTTGTAAAATAAAATTATTTGAACCAACCATAAATACAGAACAAACAGAACCGAAGTTAGACCAATTTTTTAAGCCTTCAAAATCATGTTTTCAATTAGTTCAATTTTTATCTAATCATCTAACTATTCAAATTATACATTTTAACCGGTTATATTTGTTTCGGTTATTTTCTGTCCATCCTTAATGAAAACTGTACCGAATAAGTTAAAATCCAAAAAAAGTTCGGAAAAAGTATCAATCTCTTTTTCTTTTCTTTTTTTAAATTTTTTTATTATGAGCCTCTACAAAATTTAAAAAAATTGCTTGTAATTGATGTGATTTCTATAATATAAAGGGGAGGCAGAAATAGTAGCTGAGGTAGTAGAAAATGTGGCAACAGTTGCAGAGAATGTATCAGCAAAGGTTGCAGATATACTTCCTGATCATACCAAACTCAAAGATGCTGTTTTGTTTGTAGAACATGTTTCTAAAGAAACAGCACATGATGCTCAACTTACCCAAAATTTCTTTCATAAGGTATATTAATTGTTACATTTTCACTTATTTTCAAGCTTTTCATAGGACGATTCTGAATTTTATGGAGTATTTGATGAATTTTAAAGCATTTGGTTGTTATATATATATATGACTTGGTAGTGTAGGGCTCAAGATTTGACCTTAAGGTCCTCGATTTGATTCCAGGGAGTGCGTTTCTTGTAAGAACTTGAGACAGTTGGAGGTTTTACTTGCTCCGTTTAATCCCGAATTTGGTGGTTTGGCGGCGGAGTTTCCAACGATTCAAAAAAAGAAGAAGTTATAATGAGTTTTAATTTTATTTTTTAAAATTTTAGGACTTTTAATTTTGACCCAAATTTAAGTTACCCAGTTGGTCATATCAATTATAGAATATTGAACAAACGAAACGCTACTCTTATAACACGTATCCTTAAAGCACTCGTTAAGGAAGTTTGTTACGCATAAAAGAGATTATGATTTTTTTTTTAAATCGTTGGAAACCCAATCGCCAAATCATTCATTTCGAGCTTAAGCAGAGCAGATAAAACCTCTGGCCGTTCCAGACTCTTACAAAAAACGCACTCTCTTGATTCGAACCCATGACCTCAAAGTGAGATCATGAGCCATACACCAATATTTTTATTATTATTATGGTCAATATCTCCTTATTGTTCGTTGATTTCAGATATATTGTTTGAGTGGGTTTGGGTCCATACCATAAACAAAATGGTGAGGGATCATAGTTTCGGAGTTGGGGCTATCATATGCTAAGGGGCATGAGACACATATAGTATTAGAGTCACTCTCAATTGAAAGTGTGTGTATGATCACATTCAATGAGGATGATGATGAGAACCCACCTGAAACAAGTCAAACAAACTCATACGAGATTATTATTATTATTATTAGTTTCTTGGTAGTGATTAGCTAGAAACTAGAAGAATAGAAAATTTTATTTTTACTTTAATGAGACTATTCTCATTTTTTTTAAATTTTATTTTTACTTTACTTCATATTTATTCTATTTTTTGTGTGATTGACTGTAGGTTGATGAATTGAAGCAAGATCTAAATGACTTGGAGACAATGGTTGAACCAGTTGTTGCTAACTTTACAAAGCATGAATCAAAATAGGCATGGAAAAAAATTCCTAGTTAAAAAATTGATCATTAAAATAAATGTAATCGTACATGTACATTTACATAGTGAATAAAAAAATATTATAAGCCTGGCCTTAATTCAATGAATATTCAATCTTGGTTGTGGTGAATTTATGGAAATCATATAAAATATCTTGTGCCCTAACCTATGGTTATGTTCTCTATTTATGTGTATTGACAGTTGTTTTACATTCCAATAGTAATTTGAGAAATCTATCCCTCTAACAAACCTCCTCCAAGCAGTAAATTTATTTGGTTAATAAGGAACCCAAAATAAATTTGACAAGCAAACAAGAAAATCATAGAGTTTTACGTGGTTCGGCGGAAAGTGGCTCCAACCTATGTCCACAGGAGAAAAGATGGGAGGGTTTGTATTTCTTTCGTGGTAAAAAACGACCAGGTTTACAAATCTCTCAAGGGTCGGATACTGACCAGCTCTCTCTCTATTATTAATTTGGATGCCCTTGTTTTTTACAAGTAATCGAATGTGAAAATTACTAACCCTCGAATCTGTGGCTTCAACCCCCTTATATAGGCTCCCAAAATCCACTGTTCCACTAACCTATGATGTCAGCTCACGTCACCCTGTCATTGTCGTCCCATACTCCTTTTCCCCAACCACTCAGCAAACAGTTGCTTTGACATCTGACTCAATAATCGACTGTCAGCAGAAACTCATCATTCCAACCTTTTGGCCACTGTCACATATTCAGTTGACGTGACAGCCTGCAGTTCACCTGCTCCGAGAGTGCTCCGTCTGTTAAGGTCTCTTCCCAAGGAGAGTCGTTGACTTACTCTTATCGCATCAGCCTTCTAGAAGCCCTAACTTCCAAACAGGGCATACGTCACATGCATGTCAGTGTAAAATATCATGACCTCAACCCCGATCTCCAGATCAGCATGCCGAGATGAATGATGCTTGCTCATACCTCTTCCAACTTCCTCAACAAGGTTGGTTTGGTAAGCATGTCCACCTCGGGTAAGCTTCCACAAGTACTAAAATGCTGTCAAATCTAACACTTCTTCTTTAGGTCAGGTCGGTATCCTAACTTGCTTCATCATCAGTAGGTTATGCCATCGGGAGAACTCCTATGTATAGTGGGGTTGGGCCTCCCTATCTGACTTTAGCATCTCTAGACCCTTGGACCTTCATCATCATCTTTTGGCCAAATACAAATCCCATTATACCCCTCATCGGTATTTGAACTTTCTCGAGGTGAAAAACCTCCATCAATAATGTGAATCTTTATTATGGTGATTTTATTAGATACAACTTCTGAGAGGATTTCCCTGACTTGTCTATCAGTCTCTGCCCTTATCTTAGCAAGCTTAAGATTTTAACAAGAAAGATATAGACGATGCAAGGAGCGTAGCCAATAGCATGAAAGAAAGCCTTGAAGAGGACGAACTCTCTCTTAGCTAAAGGGAAAAATATTGATAATATAGAATAATCGTAAGTAAATGTAACTTTTCGTTGACCTGTAATAAATCTTAATAAGAATGTCTGAAAGAGTGCGATCTATGAATAGCATGTTCATTCTTAAAGAAAGTGGAGCATGAAAGCTAATGATCTCTTTTGAACGATTCCCCGAGAAGCTCTTCAACCCCGGCTCGTGTTTATGCTTCCCTAAGCTTAAAATCGGAGTTACATTCATTTTCTCCCCTCCCTGTTGGCATTTGCTGCAAACCACAAAGTTTAAAAGTAAAACCCTCTTATGTCGGTTAAAGATCTGTCTCATATTGGGTTAAAGGCTTATAATTGAACCCAATTTCTTCACTAGGAGTCTAGGATTTTGCTTATCCTCTGAACAGATATAGCTTGCTTTCTTGCTCTTGCATTAAACCTCTGCCCACTATAAGCCTTGAAGCCTATACTTTATTTATTTAGATTTTTGTTTATGAGATATTTTAAGAAGCCCCTTTCTATAAATCTTTCTATAATATAAGGAACCTTTTCCAACTTTCTTCGCATGCTTGAGCGTATCTTTCTCACTTCATTTCTATTAGTAAGGTTGTCAAAGGACAAACTTGAGTTCTTTTTATGACTAAACTAATCTAATAGGAGTGGTGGTGCTAACAAAGGGCTTCTTCCCCTAATTTCAAAGCACAACCGTGACACAGTCACAAAGTGGTTCTTTACTCCTCAAGTATAAGAGTGTCGAAGTAATAAAATAATCTGGTAAGTCTGGGGTCGATCCATAGGGAATATATTTAGTAAAATAAAATAATAATTTGAGTGAAAATAAAAAGATAGAATTATTTGAAATGGTTGACAATTTTTAAATTGGACTGTAACAATAAAATAAAATACGGGGACTATGAGATCCACCTTTAATATTTCAAATTTAGAAATTTTAATTTTTATAATATATAATTTGTCATTATTACCCAGTTAATTTATTTCAGGAATTAATTATGTCAAAACATATAAACACGCCATGAAGACGGTGATAAAATTATCTATAACAAGTCCAGTTAGGTATTCAATTATGTCAAATAAATAAAATCAGCCATATATACGATAACAAAATTTATCAATAATTAATCCATATTTAAATTCAGTATTAAAGATTATAATTTATATATTATAATATAAATAAGATTAATCAATATTTTCATACTAAAAGTTTCACTCTTTACCCTAGCGGGATGAAATTAGCCGCGGTGGCGGAGCCACTTAGGGTCCAGTGGGGGCCACAAGTTTTTTTTTTTTTTTTTTAAATTATTATTGTATTATTATTAATATTATAATATAAATAATCAAACAACACTCATAAATATATTATTTTTTAATTTTTTGAGTTGTATTTTTTAATATAATATGTGGGCCCAGCCCAAATTAATTAAAAAATTTCCAATACACTTTTGATCAATCTTATTTGTTAAACATATCTAAAATAATTATATTTAATTTATATGTGTATAGAGATTTGATTATTTTTCATTTTAAATCCCAATCAATTATGTGTTTTTCCTTGCAAAAGAATAGAGATTCCATTACATTTAAATAAAAATAAAAATAAAAATAACTATGTTTTTTTCTTAGGTTTAGTTATTGATCTTCTAATTTATTGATATATTTGTAGTGATTCTTTTACTAAATCACATCGGTATAGTTGTTATGTATAAAATATTCACATATTAATATAAATATAATTATTTTGTATATTTATTTTTTATTTATAGTTGTTCAAAGCACTAATGTGTGTTTTAGTACTAGACTTTTAATAATTTAATTAAAAAATGATTAAATCTATATTAAATTAGCGGAAATTTAGTATATAATATATTACATTAACTTAAAATACATAATTTTAAAAAATAAATTCTTACTTAAAAATATAATTTTGAAAATTTGGGTTAATTTATAAGTTTAGAAACTAAGGGCTATTTCATAATTTTCAAAAGTATAGGGATCATCTTGTAATTTCAAAAAATAGGTATGAATTCATTATATATTATTTGGTTATAAAATTTTTTTGCCCCCACTGACTGAAATTTCTGGATACGCCACTGAAATTAGCTACTCATGATTTGAATAAAAACACTCATAATTTTATTAATGAAAGAAAAAAAAATTACAAGAAAGCTTTTAAAAAAAATAAAACACACAATAGTTGGATCCATTCACAAATACTTCAGAGAAAGAAGCATACGAAGGATGCTGCTAAAAAAAGGCACTAAGCATCTCTATTTATATAGGTGCTCGACACTTCTTTTCAAATTGCAAGTTTTGCTTGCAATTTGAAAATAAAAATATTTTCTTTGAGAAATGACAATCCACGTGGGTTGTCATTTATTATATATTATATATTATATATACATAAAATCTTGGTGAGACCCCAATATAATATATATAAAATCTTGATGGGTCCTCCAAAAAATAATAATATAATAATATAATAATAATAATAATAATAATAATAATAATAATAATAATAATAATACATGTGTGGGTAAATACATTATGAACTCATTTTGTCGACAATCTAAACACGGAGAGTGTTTTCCAAGTCTGATTTGAATTTAGTTGTCACGCTCTTTTTGAGTTTTCTGGGTCCTGGAATTCATATCTCATATCCATTTTTCCTGTTGAGCTTCCGAAACAGTATTTTACCTATACAATAAATAAAAATCACAATAAAATATAAATATAATTATTATTTAACAAATATATTAAATTAAGAGATTAATGAAATTATAAGTGTAAAATGATTAGTTTCTCTTTTATTAAATGTACACTTTTTAATACTCATCAAACCATATGATCAGTCATATTTCATATCCGTAATAGTGCGAAAGAAAGGTCCAACTCCAACTTCAAGTTGTTCAAGAATAGTGACGTTAAATTTCTCGACCATTTGCCTTAGGATTAGTCAGCTCTACTTATTGGTGGGGGCAGAGAAGGGATATAACTCAGCGGTAGAGTGTCACATTGACGTGATGAAAGTCATCAGTTCAAACCTGATTATCCCTAAACCCACTAGGAGTTGTGAGTTTTGCTATTTTGACTTGTCCCCCCTCCCCCGACCGTGATTGAATAAGAATAGGAATGAATAAGAGGCTCATGGGATTGGCCTGAAGGGTAGGGATGACTATATTTCCGGGAACCAACTCTAGGCGAATATGAAGCACATGGATACAAGTTATGCTAACAGACTTCGGGTCTTGTTCTAACAGTTTTTGGACATGGTTTTATCAGTTTATGAGTCTTTCTCATCCCCTTTGGGGCATAGTTTTTATAAAAGTGATAGAGACATTGAGATTCTATTCTTATTTATAATGAATAATATAAAAGGAAGAAACTTATATATTCCTTAAACTTATAAAAAAAATATACTAAATATAATCACATTATAATTAAACATTGGAACATAATAAAAGTAGCTCTAAAGATTATGAATGCGTTTGGTTGGTAGAACAAAATTGAGATTAAAATGATAGGAAGGTGGTAACGGTAGCGATAGATAGAGGGGAAATTGATTCTTAGTTTAATAATTCAAACACCAAAACTAAATCTCCAATTAATTAAGGGGGTTTTATTTAAAGCCCTAAAAACACTAGTTCGTTTATCTTTCAACCCCAGCACAAATAATAATTCATATTTAATCGTGGAGTGTTAATTTGATTTTGATCTTAGAAAGTCCCCATCATTGAAGCTTGACAAGGATTTCGCCATTGCTTCTTCTCCTCTTCTAGATGGTTAATGCTATCGTGTGTCTATCTCGTTAAAATTTTACCAGTAAAATCTAATTAGGTTTGAAAATTATATATAATTAATCTGTTTAATTTTAATTGCTTGCATGATATTGAGACTGTGCATTTGAATTTTCTTTAGATTTGATTGTGATAATATGCAACTAAACAAGTTTTGGTCAGATTTCATGCCTTCTTTTCTTTGTCATTTTACCAAAAATTAAAAGAACATTCCAAGCGAAATGAATTCCAGAAAAGAATGTTTCAAAAAAAAAAAAATTCCAGAAAAGAACACTGTCTGTGGCCATGAGCCCAATGGGCTTAACGGAGTAATTAAAGCCCAATATGTGGAAGCCCACCAAAGATGCCCATCATTTTAGTTATTCATGACCAATTCGTAACTACCGGAAGTAGACCCGGCCACAGTTTCGGTTCGGAATCGGAACCGAACTGATTGGAACCAGACGGTTCCGGTTCCAACCGATTCCGGTTCCGGTTCCAGAACCGTAAAGGACCGGTTCAGTTAGGGTTTGACCCCAATCGAACCGGTTGGAACCGTAGAATTCATGTTGGAACCGTAGGATTATTTATTAAATTAATCTAAATTATTTTAAATTAATTTTGATTTTTTTATATAATTTAAAAAAAAATTCGAATCGGAACCGGAACCGTCCGGTTCGGTTTACGGTTCCGATTCCACTTAAGTGTGGAACCGGAACTGAACTGGAATTAACCGGTTCGGTTTCAGTTCCACACTTGTGGAACCGGAAACCAGCCGGTTCAGTTCGATTCCGAACCGGAACCGAACCGCCGACCAGGTCTACCTGGAAGTTCTTCCCAGTGGCTATGTTCCTCGTTTTTTTTTCTGGAATCGTTGGAAATTTCACCTTCAAATCATCCTTTTCGGATTTAAGTAGACCAGGTAAAATTCTCGGCTGTCTCACACTCTTACAAGAAACGCACTTCCTGAATTCGAACTCATGACCTACATATCAAATTATGAGCCTTACACTATCAAGCCACGCCCAATAGGAACCACTATGTTCAATTATATTCTTTCCATATCCCAATTATATTATTATAGAATTTCAAATAAAGTTTTTTTAAGTATATTTTCTGTTGACGGTTGATTTTGGTCTCAGGGTAATATTGGAATATCACTCCCGAGGAAATCCTCCTCCAACTGTGAATTTGTTTGGTTATGGGGGACCAAATGCAAATTTAGCAAAAGACAGATAAATGCACCAATCGACAAAGAGATTTTAACGTGGTTCGGTGGATCTTGGGATCCGACCTACGTCCACGGGCAAGAACAGGGTGGTACTCCTTTTATTACTCAAATACACCTCTCAGGCCCCTCCTTTGCTCTTACAAATCGGAACTTTTATGACTCTAATCTCTCACTCTTGTGATGATTTTTAGATGCCCTTTTACACATGCTCTACCATTCTATTTATAATAATACAGAAATCAGATTCCTATTTGTATAAGAAATCCTATTTGAACCCAATCTTCTCTTCTTGTAGGGTTTCCTGATCCGGTATCGCCTTCTTCTTCCGCTTTCCCTTTTGGACTCTGACTCTCTCTCCTTGTGAAAGTAGGATGTTTTCTCTATCTTATCCATAAGCATGGTGTGCTGTTATCTTGAACGCGGTCCGTCGTCTGGTCGGTCTTAATGAGGTCGGCCATGACAATCTTTTATGCTGAGAACGTTCCTACCGATCTGATAGTGCTCGGTCATCCGAACCAAAGTGGTCGGTCTTCACATGAACTGGCCGGGTCGGCCTCATGATCTCAACCAGACATCGAATTTACCATTTTGTCCTTGTCGTACTGTCTTAAATGCTGTAGCGCCTAAAAACACCATCAACATTTTCTATTGACAGAATTTTTAGAAATAGAGATTTTGACCAAAAAAATTTCTTTAGATGAAGTGTTGGAGGGTTCACCCGTCGCACTAACATGTAAGCTATAACCTTGTGACTTAAATTCAGTACTAAATTAAACTTTATAATGAATTTTGTTTGTTTATGTTTGTTTTTATTTTTTTTTTATGATTGATAATTATTTAAGAATAATTCAAATATATTTAAATCTTAATTGTATATCATTATTAAAACATGCGTTTGTTGAAAATTATGAAAACTTTTAACACCATTTTTAATTCAATATTGTATTCAAATTACATCATGTCTTTCTTTATGAGAGGAGGTGGGACGTAGTTTAGAAGTGATGAGTTGGCCACCGCCTCTTAGTTCTTTTAGGGTTTATTAAATTAAATTTGTAGGGATTGATTGGTTTTAGTATTTATTTTATTTTATTTTTAAATTTATGAAAGTATAGGGTTTAATAGTCCCAATGGGTGTGGCTTGGTGGCAAATAATTTATGATTTGATTATCAGGTCATGAATTCGAATCCAATGAATGTATTTCTTGTAAAAATCTGTGACAGCCGATGATTTTACATGCTCCGCTTAAATTCGGATTGGGTGATTTGGGGTCATGGGGGGCAGTTCCCAAAAAAAGGTATAGGGTTTAATAGTTTATTAATAATTTAATTCATTCTACTGTGACCAAAGACTTGTTTGCCCAAAGTTACAAAAATGATATTTGTACAATACTTAGTAAAACCACATGTATTTGGCCAAAAAAAAATTGTTTTCTTTTTTATCTTTTTTGCCTTTTTAAATACACATGATTGTACAAAAGTGTTATATGGAGTGAATGTTAACGAAAATAAAAATATTGTTTGTGCAACATTTTGTATAATACTTTGTACAATCATGTGTATTTTAAAAAAAGTTATTCTTTTTTTTTTATCCTTTATGTTTTTTCAAACACACATATTTATATAAAGTGTGTTGTGTAAAGTATTGTACTTGTTGAAGCATCGGGAATCGACATGTCCGGATAGGTCACGAGGTTCGGTATTTCCTGAAAGATTGCGGTGGGTCGAGGGAGCAACGTCCTCGTGGGGGCTCGACAGCAACGTCCCCGAAAGGGAAACGAAATTCAAAGGCAAAATTAATTGAAATAATTGATTTCGTGCATACAAGACATTCTGCATTCCATTGTCGCGGCAATGAATATTCATTGGCGCGATAATTAGAGTACATAAAGATGTATTCTGACTAATGCAACAATAAGACGTTGATGCAAAAGAGCATTATGACTTATATTGTCGCGACAATGAGATAATAAGAAGCCCGTACATATTGTCACGATAATAACTTCTTATTGGCGTGACAATGACAAAAAATATATCTTTGGAAGGTAAATCTTGATTCCCTATATATAGGGCACGAAAGTTGATCATTGTATATAATAATTTTCATATTAAAATTCTTAAGTAGAGATTCAATAAAATGTTGTGTTACATCTCTAAGTTTTATTGTATTTTTAGAGTGAATTTGCCCACAACCCTTACAAAACATAGTAGGGGCAAACATTGCTATAAAAAAGTGTTATACACGTCTCAAAATTAAATTTCTTACAGCAATTTCCCCAACATGTAACCAAAAAAATTCATATATATATATATATATATTATTTTTTAATTAAATATTATTTTATCTTTTAATATTTTTATACAATTTTTTTGCGGGCATATTATTGCTCAAAATAAGCTTAATTTTAAAGCTCATTCTTTTAAAGTTAGCTTTGAGTTTTGGAAAATCCGATTTTAGGTTTATTCCAAAGTTATGTAAATTTTAAAGCTCATTCTTTGGCTAAATTTGCCGTGAATTCTTCGTGCTATAAGGTGTGGACTGGTTCCATTCCAAACTATCTTTTGTCGTTTCTGATTTAATATTAAATCTCCATTATTATTCAAAAAAAAAAAAAAAAAAGCGTTGCCAGTATAGTTACTCTAGGAGAGATATGGAATAAGTTAATTTTAATGGGTGTGAGGAAAAATAACCCTTATTAATTATATTTTCTTAGTCTAAGCCACACAAGCTACATCTCATTTCCATTTATTACTAATAATTTATATGTAATTAAATTTTAACACGGTACAAAATTCAAATTCTAGTTATTCACCTAGCATTACCAAAGTCTAAGTTCCAAGTGACGTGGTTTGAATCCAAAAAATACGTTTTTTTTTTTGTAAGAATTTGAGATATCCGAGAGTTTTATCTTTTCCGTTTAAAATAAAAAATGATGATTTTACGACGGAATTTTCAAAATTTCAAAAAAAAAAAAAAAAAAAAAATTACCAAAGTCCAAAACCCATAATGTCATGTCTATACTGTTAAATAAAACAAATACATGTAATATTAAAATGAATATTATAGAACAATATGAAAAAAATTGAAAAAAAAAAGGAAAAAAAATTATAAAATAAACAAATAGAATATAAAGAAAAAATATATCTCCAAATACACCAACGTTCAAACAGTGAACTCTACATAACCAAAACGGCGACGAATACGCCGACGGCGAGAGATCCAGAAGCGGAAAATCTGTTCAAAACGGCAGAGTTCTCAGACGGAGCAGGAGCATCAGACGGTGGTTTTGAGATCGATGACGGGGAATTCGCCGGTGCCGGAGAAGAAAAAAACGGAGGAGGCGACGGCGGAGAGCTGACAGTGACTGGAGTCGGCGCAGCAGCGGGAGGAGTTTTCAACGGAGTCGGTGCAGCCGCTGGAGATTGCGCCATTGCTGAAACAGAAACCAAAGCCATGGCGATCAAAATTGCAAAGATTGAGCGAGCCATTGTGATTTTAATCAACTTGAAGACCTAAAACGGCGTCGTAGGCTTGTAAATGGGAAGATGTTTATGAGTTTTTGAAAGTAATTTGCCTATTTTGTTTGAGCAGAAGCCAAAAGAGTATTTATAGAGTGGCTGAGTGAGTAGACACGGTAAAGCGAGATTGAATCGGACGGCTGAGAATTGTTGTTGTTGTGGGATGATGAAAGTGTGAACGTGGGCCAACCAAAGAAAATAAATTACACGCTTTGTGCTTGCTTTGCTTTTATTGGACAGCTGTCTGATAATCTTGGCCGTACACGTTGTTGAAATTGGATAGTAAGTGTGAATCTGAACCGTTGGATTTGTGATCGTTTGCGATATTCTTTATTCATAACGGTCAAAAAACGGGAAGAAATTTTGCTGCCGTGTTATATTTTATATATGGAAAAGTAACAAACGCTTCAACGCGTAATCACAGTATTTTTTTTTTCCTTTTTTAATTAAGGGTGGAGTAAAAAAGTTTTTTTTGTCCCTTTTTTTAAAAAAAAATTAAGGCTGGAGTAAAACTTAATTTTTTTTTTTTTTTAATTCTCTTATCTCTTTCAAGATTCGAATTTGGATAATAAACTAAATATAATTACTTGAAAATCATTCGATCATGTCTTTGGGAGCACAATATAAAAATGCTATTAAAATTATGAAATGAAGATAAAATGATAAATATGAGTATTGTATTAGTTAAAATAAATTATTTGAGTAATGATATATTTTAATCTAAACAATCAGTAATGTCACGTGAGTTTATATAAAATTCTTAGTTATATCACATTATTGATTGGAGAAATTAAAATGATAGTTTTTTTTTACAAGTTATTATTAATTTTAATATTTTGTTAAAAAATAAAATAATGATTATTTGTAATATTATTTGTCATATCTAAACTATTTTTTTTTTAAATCAAAACAATTATTTTACATATTTTATTTTTTGTTGTTCTCTCCATTTAAAAAAGGAATTTATTAAAAATGACAAAATCAAGCCTCCTTTTGTATTTATATAACACCTAGAAAATTATGACGACCACTTTTTATAGGTAGAATAATACATGATATAAATCATGCTCAAACGTGTATTTGCTCATGAAATTACTTTTTGGACATTTGATATATCATTTGCAGTTCTAATATAAAATTTATTTTTATTCTATTCTGGATAACCCTTAGTATTTTAGCCATAACTTTTTCATACGATATCTGATTTTAGTAAATTTTATACCATCACAAATCTAAGACCAAGACTTACAACTTCCGTGTTGAACATTTTCTCAAAATCATATCCAAAATAAGTCAAAATTATAGTTCAATTTAGGATGAATAGTAACCCACGATTTTAAATTGGAGTGAGTGATGTGGCACAAGGTTAGCCACTCATTCATTACAAAATTCAGCCGTTTTCATATAAATACGAGACTATTCACTCATCCATTTCAACTCTCAAAAAACGTGAATGGCTTAAGGAATTCTCTCTCAATTTTTCTTCATTTTCCAATGCCATTTTTAAAGATTGAAATGATAATCTCAAGGTTCATTCCAAGCATGTGAGTCCTTATAATCATTTTCTTCTCTAATTTTCGGTTTGTGCATGTATTTTTATTCTTATTTTCGAAATGCCTATGAACCCTAGTTTCCAACTTTGTGCATTTGAGCTTGAGATAAGTTGATAGCATGTATAATCATGCATTTTCATGTTGATATAAGCATGTACTATGTTTGTTTATCAAAATGGTCAAGTTTCCCTAATTTAAAGGGGGATGGCCGAAGGTGATGAGGGATATAGGTTTAGGGGTGACAATTTGGGTCATGATTCATTTATTCGTTCGATTCGATTCGATTCGTTTTAAAGCGGATATGCGTTTGGAAAAATGGATTCGTTTAATAAATGATTCGATTCGATTCGATTCGATTCGTTTAATAAACAAATCGAATCCAAATTTGAGCTCATCAATTCGTTTAGAATTTGTTTATTAAACGAATTATAAACGAATCGAATTCGAATCCAATTCGTTTAATATCCGTTTAATTATATTACAAATTTATCTTTTTTTGTTGATTATAATTATTTAACACGGAGGATATTTTAGTCATTTCATATGTTTAATCTAAGTATATAAAGTAAAAACTAAAACCTAAAATGTAAACCGAAATCATAAATGCCGCCTCTCTCAATCTCTCCCAATCAAACCTAAATTCTCAACTCAATCAACCCTCAAATCTCAGCTGAATTCGAAACTCGTGGTAATCTAGTATCAGGTAAGTCATTTCGTATATTGATTTCTTCCTTTCTGGTTCAATCTTTTGAGTAGTTTCTGAAGTCATCGAAGCATTGTGCTTTATGTTAATTCTGATTCTTTTGTTCCATGTCTTAAATCTTAATAAGACTTAGATTTCATACTTAATCCACCAATGAGCAAAAGCTTTACAGAGCAATAATAGGGAATTTCGTACTTAATCCACCAATGAGCAAAAGCTTTTGGATCAATATCTCTGGCAGAGTGGATATTACAGACCATGTGTTTCGTAAAAAGACAACGATTTTAGCACCACTAGTAACTTTACATGTTTAAATTATTTGCATTATTGCATAGTGTAAAGCTTTTGCATTATTTGCATTTAGGACCGAATTTAATCGAATCTGGGATTTGATTATGAACTCTGTATACAAAATATTCTTATATATTTCTTGGTTATGTTGGCTTGGCTGTATCAGTTTTGACGAGTATGTATTAAGCAGTATCTAAATTGTAAAAATTGAAAATTGTATGTGTTTCCAGTTTCTATTTGCAGCATGATAATATTCATTTTTTTTTTTGTGTTCATTTTATACCTAATTTTGATTATTGATTTTTTTGTGTTCATTTTATATCTTTGATGTGATTATTAATATTATTTTTAAAAAATAACTCAATAATATAATTTTATTTTATTTGCAGGATTTTCATCCTAGATGATAATAATAAAGGAGTTTGTCTTTACCGTCGCAACTTGTATTCGAGATTTTGATCAAAATGTGTTTTGAAGATTTTAAGTGTTATTATGCAAGTGATTTGTAATTTGAAATTTGGAGCTTGTTGTAAGGATTTTAAGACTATAACAACGAATATGTTATTGAATATGGTATGGAATGGATGTTTAGATTTTGTATTTTATTTTAATTAAACGAATCGAATACGAATATTCAATTATTAAACGAATCAGATTCGAATAATAAACGAATCTGATGCGAATAGTAAACGAATCAGATTCGAATAGTAAACGAATAATAAATTCGATTCGATTCATTTGATTTATGTAAACGAATAAACGAATCGAATACGAATATTCGTTTATTAAACGAATCGAATCTGAATCCTAATATCAGGATTCGTTTAATAAACGAATCGAATTCAAATTTAGTGCATTACAATTCGATTTGTTTAGAATTCGTCACGAATTCGATTCGTTGATTATATGGGTGGGCATTATTGGATTCAGATCGGATCAGACCGAATCTGAATCTGATCTGATCCGATTCGATAAGAGTTGATTTGTTTGGTTCGATCGGATTTTGAGTCATTATCGGATCGGATCGGATTTGATCCGATAACTATCATATCGAATCGGATTTGATCCGATAACTATCGAATCGAATCAGATTTATTCGATCCGATTTGATATCTTAACTAATCGGATAAATTCGATTTGATAACAAATCCGAATCCGATAAAGGATCCTATTTGATAATGAATCTGATAGTGGATTCAATTTGATAACGGATCTGATTCGATAACGGATCCGATTTGATAAAATTGATTTGAATTTTAAGTTATCCGATCCGATTCGATAAAATTGTTATGAATTTATAAATTTTCAAGTCAATTTTTGGAATCGGATCAGTTATCGAATTAGATTTTTTATCAAATCGAATCTACTATCAGATTTATTATCAAATCAGATTCTCTATCGGATTCAAATCCGTTATCAAATCGGATTCTCTATCGGATTCGGATTTGTTATCAAATCAGATAAAATCTGATTTGATCCGATAATTATCAAATTTATCCAATTCGATCCGAAATTCGACAAACAAACCAAACACGATTTGATCGGATTCGAGAGCCAGATCCGATCCGATTTGATCTGATATTATTGGATCGAATCGGATCGGATCTGACCCGATCCGATCCGATGCCCAGTCCTAGTTGATTCGTTTTTCCACCCTTATATAGGTTGTTGTTTTTGTTGTGTTTTGATCAAATGGAGATGTTTAAATATGGATTCTTGGGTTTGGAGTTTAAAGTTCCCAATGTGGTGTAATCAAGCCCTTGGCCGAATTCTTAGTAGTGGATGAAGAAGTTGTTTTCGAGTTTAATAATGAAGGATGATGTTCTAGACATGTTGAAGTTAGAGAAGTGCTTGTGTGAAGGTGTTAGTATGATGGTGTTGAGATTGATTTGGGCATTGTCATTGGAGAGTTGATGTTTGGCCCTGAAATCGGGCAAGCTGCGTAACATCGAGCGTCGTGACGTGTAGCAAAAAGGTGTTCTCTGCCTCAAGTCTGTTCGTGTGGGAGTCGCGACGCTCAACAATTGGCTGTAGGAACCACTTTCCTTGAGCAGCGGAAACGCCTAAAGCACAAGGATCATACTTGAAATTTTTTTGTGCCATTCCATTGGAGTAGCCAAATGATACCAATACCACCACTGAAATTTTGCTTATGTTTTAGACAAAATTCCAGCCCTGAAATAGCCCCGAAACAGCCTTGAAACAGTCCTCGAACAACCTCAAATAACCGCACAAAACTGGACTGTTTTAGACCCGATTTGTGTCCAGTGCACTGCTGAATCAACCCCTGGAATACGTGGACAGTGGCTGTGTTTCAGTTATGATTTTTCCCATGAAAACAACCCCAACACTGCCCCAAAACACCACTATATGTTCCCCAAAAATTCTTGATTAAAATGAAACTAAATCGAGTTCCGTTTTACCAAATAATCACTGCTTGCTGAGGCAAGATGTCCGGTTACTAAGTACAAGTTTGAATAGTTTTTTTTATTAGCTTTTTTTTTTTGAATTAAAAACACAAACTCCATTGCTTTTAGGTGCTGCCTCCAACAAACTAGAGAACAAAATATTACAAAATTTTCACTTACAACTCATGATCATATGTTACCATGTATGTTGATAATATTTGTCAAATGAGCATACGAAAACCAAATCTAAATAATTTTATGGAGAATTCATAAATTTAAATAATTTAAAAGGAAATGAACAAAAATAACTTGTTAAGAAATAACATAAAAATAAAAATAATATTTTTTATATTTTTTTACGCACAAAACAAAATATATATATTTTTAAAATAAAGAAATAAATAAAATCATTCTAGTCAACTATCCCCTTCACCCAATCAAAATGAAACATGTTCTCCAATTTCTGAATAAGAAGATGTAGAGTTTAGAAGACATCACCTGATTCGTGTGGTATTGACAATTGAATCTATAATACTGCTACTAAAAAGAAATGTTATAGAATAAAATAATTAAAAAAATCAAAACAGTAAATTGAATGTAGTTGTGATTGTAGCTCACATCTTTCTCTGGTTTTACGACCAGTAATGGCTTGAACGCCTTCTATGGGTCGATGATATATTTCACATACAATTTTCTTATAAATCGACAAACATGACTTTTTAAAATCAGATTCCTAAGACTATAATTTAACAAAATATTTTTTTTTTTAAAATAAAGAAATAAATAAAATCATTCTAGTCAACTATCCCCTTCACCCAATCAAATTGAGACATGTTCTCCAATGTCTGAATAAGAAGATGTAGAGTTTAGAAGACATCACCTGATTCGTGTGGTATTGACAATTGAATCTATAATACTGCTACTAAAAAGAAATGTTATAGAATAAAATAATTAAAAAAATCAAAACAGTAAATTGAATGTAGTTGTGATTGTAGCTCACATCTTTCTCTGGTTTTACGACCAGTAATGGCTTGAACGCCTTCTATGGGTCGATGATATGTTTCACATCCAATTTTCTTATAAATCGACAAACATGACTTTTTAAAATCAGATTCCTAAGACTATAATTTAGCAAAATATTTTTTTTATTTTTTTTACAAAAACACAAAACAAAAAAATATAAAAGATTTTTTTTAAAAAAAAAACACACATACAAAACAACACAAAAGTGGAAAAAAATAATAATGTTAAATTATTACTCTATCTATTAAATTTTATTCCCCGGCAACGGCGTCAAAGACTTGACAAACTCACAAATTGTTTCTTTACTCCCAAGTATAAGAGTGTCGAAGTAATAAAATAACCTGGTAAGTCCGAGGTCGATCCACATGGAATAAATTTAATAAGATAGAATAATAATTCAACTAATAAAATAAAATATTATGGTTAGATGATTCACTCTTGATATTTCAAATATAAAATAATTTTTACTTTTTATAAAATATAAATTATAATTATTTCTCAAACTATTTATTTAATAATTATCAGGTATTAATTATGCCAACACATGCGATCAATCATGTCGATTATTAGTCATGTCAGGGTACTAAATATGCAAAAACATATAAAACCAACCATAAAGGTTGTGATATCATTTGTCTATAACAAGTCCAGTTAGGTACTCAATTATGCCAAATATATAAAACCAACCATATAAGCGATAACAAAGTTTGTCAATAATTAATCCAAACCTTTGATAGTTAACTCTCTCTCATTCATGGGATTCAAGTATTATATGTGTCAATTAGTGACTGTTTACCACTAGTAAAAAGTCATCAATAAACTAGAAAGAGTATGAACTTTATTTGAAAAATTATCACAATTTATAAAATATAATATAAATAAAAATCACATATATTTTCATATCAAGAGCTTCACCATTTACCCTAACATGATACGAATTTACAAAACAAGATATAAATAAAAACACCCATGATTTTATTAATAACATAAAAATAAATTACAAAAGAAATAAAATAAAATACACATGATACTTATCCCAATACTCCTAAAAGAGGAAAATGAAATAACGCATCCGGACTCAGCTCTCCATCTTCTGCCCCTTATTGAGGTGCCGAACATGAGGCATCCACACCAAATTGCCAAAGAAAAAGCAAATGTTTGCTTTTTCAAAAGTAAACATTTGATTTTTCAAATGCAGTGCCTTTGATTTTTTCAAATGCAATGCATTTATAATATAATATAATATAATATAATATTGACCGACATAGTCACACGAGTATAACGCAAGCGCACGTATCGTTCAAGTAGTATAAAAATATCGATCCCACGAGGACTTAATTCCTACTGTTGTTATTAATTGTTGAATCTATTTATTTACAAGTATCTAATTAAAGGGAGAAGAGAATGATTGGTTTTGGTTGGTTGAATGTGGATTTGCTGAATAAATAAATAAATAAAAATATAAAAGAAAATACTAAGGAAAATAAACAAAAGACACAAATATCTAGGGTTCTGATTCCACACAATATTATTCTAATGATGAATTGATTCTCTTATATGTGTGTAATAAATTAGTTTGCTAACCTGGAACACGAAAATATGCAAAAGCCTATGTCGATGGTCAGACGCAAATACCCAGTATAACCCAATTGAACCATATGTATATGTCAACCAAATTACCTGGATTCATTAAGATTAAGTTCCAATTATGGCTACCCCCGCCCGACAGGTATATTCCTATCCTGTAAGGAAATCTATTAAAGAGTTATCTATCCTCAAAGAAGATCGTGCGCTATTGAATCTAAGACTGAAACCTAAAATCCATTTTCCAAGTTCATTTTAAGTTGACCACATCAATCTTTTTGGTGATCAGACAACAAAAATCATTGAGCTTAAGATTCAATAAACAAACTAAAGAATTACCTATTATATAATTAAATCAATTATTAAGCTTGTTAATATTGTATTTCATCAATTCTCTAGAATAAAAATAAAATACTAGGGTTAAGGGATCCACCTTTACTAATTCTAATTTAGAAATCTCCCTTATTATAATATAGAAATTATCAGTGATATTACCAACCGATCATATAGGCGGTATCCTGATTAAGTCAGATTTTCAATTAAGTCCAACTGACCATAAAGGTAGTGTTATCATTTGTCCATAAACCAACCATATAGGCGGTAATTATATGTCACCTAAAGACCGACCATATAGGCGGTATCACATTATGTCAAATAAATAAAACCAGCAATTAATGCGGTATATCATTTAGTCCATATTATTAAATTATAATTTCCATATTATAATTAAAGGAGATTAATCTAAACTAAAATAATAAAAGCTTCACCCTTCCTCAAACAAAAATTTAACTACTAAACATAAAAGAAAAGAAAATAAACTATTACTATTACTCAAAATAAAAATACATAATTAAAATACTAAAAATAAATACAAACAAGATGAAATTCTTAAATCCCTTACAAAAACCTAAGGAAAACATGAAATTTACAAATGAAATAACTTGATATTTATAGGCAAATAAAAGACTTCCACCAATTTCTCCACCAAACACTCCACCAAATATGGCACCAAACATGCCACAAAACACTCCACAAAACACGCATGTTTGGTGGAAGTTTGACAATTTTTATTTTTGATAATGACTTTAAACATAATATAATTTCGGATTGTTCATCAATTTCGGTCATGAAAATTTCATAATTCGAAATTCCTAGAAACTTCAAAGTTGTAGATCGTTGAATCTTCTTTAATCTGGAACTTGAATCACCTCAATCCGATATCGGAGTAAAAATTAATGGCCAAAATATGAAAATTGCGCAAAGTTGAAATTTCCGAAATTGTACTTCGTTAGAACGCCATTTTAAGTTTCCAACCTCCAAAATCCATATGTCAAGTCCAATTTTTGCCATTCTTTGTTCCATATTTCGTCCTAAATGATTCCATTGAGTTCTGATTTTATTTTATCTGTAAAATAAACTAAAACACATCAAAACGTTCATAAAACTCGAGAAACTATACAAAATATTAAGTAAAATAGGCGGTAAATAGTGATATATTTTCCGCTCATCAAATATAATATAATATATAATCATAGTGTGACCTCCAAAATAATATATATATAATATTATATGTATAAATCTGTTTGAGACCTCCAAAAATATTATATATATATATATATAATATATATATATATATATATATATTAATTTGATAATAACATATATGTATGGCTAAATATATTATAAGCTCATTTTGTTGTAAATATAAACACAATGAATGTTTTACAAGTCCGATTTGAATATAGTTGTCACACTCTTTTAAATTTTTTGGGTCTTAGAGTTCAGATTTCATATCCATTATTTCCTGTTGAGTTTCCAAAGTAATATTTTGCCTACACAATAAATAAAAATCATATTAAAAATATATAAAACATAAATTTTATTATTATTTCATAAATATGATAAATTAAGAGGATTAATGAAACTACAAACGTAAAATAATTAATTTATCTTTTAATAAATATGTACTTTTTAGTGTTATCACGAAACAACATAAAATATGAGTGCATTAACTCCTCAAGTTTTAATGCAAATTTGCAAACATTGAAAATTATTTTCTCACTTCAGTTCTCTCTACAATCGAATAGCTAAAGTGGAGAATACAAAAACTTAAATATTGTAAATAATTAATATGGATAAAGTGGGTTTTGAACCTAAATTTTAGAGTATAAAATAGAGAACCTAATGGGGTTGCTCTTATAGCTTTATATCTATCTCCTCATTAATAAATATAAGGTTGGAAGAATGAAGATTCAAAGTCCCCAAGTGATTGAGATGTGTGAGTATACATCATCTTGTAGAATTAATCTTGTTTTGTTGTGGTCCAATCTTGACCTTATTTTCATTGCCTACAAAATTGCATATTTGTGCTCTTAGATCAACATGAAAGTGCTGTCCATTTACAACTCAGTTGCATATATCATCACTCAGTCATGGATACACAAGAAAGCCATGCCGGCTTCACTTTGTTTTGGCACAATGTGGCGTTATGATCACCATATTTATCATACATACTTAAAATATAAACATTAGGCAACTCTCAAATTTGATTTGAAGTTTGTTTTTGGGTTGATTTAAGCACATTAATTTCATTATATTATCAGAACCATATTCATACACGAATGGACCTACACTAGAGATAGGTTTACATGTGAGAATGAGTCTTGAAGAAAGAAAAGTGAATGAACTTAAGTTCTCCTATATGGGAGTTGATTCCCAAGCTGTGTCTTGGTTGATTTAGAATTTGTAAGTCCCGAGCTACGTCTCGGTTGATTTCTGGGCAGTGCTATAATTGTATGTATCTAGAATCTCAGTTAATAGCATATTGTAATATATGTAGTTTGTAATAATTCAAAAAAAAAAAAAAAAAAAAAAAGCTGCCAATTTCAATGAAAATCTGACCTTGTTTCTTTGATTTCAGAGTTGAAGCTCACCCCAAAATCCATTCATGCCTTCAAATGCTTATTGCAATGATTATATGAACTTAAACATGCAAGTGTTTGTCCTATGTAATGCATAAATGCAAACAAACAATAATATTGAACTTAAACATTCACAAGCTTATTAATTTGAATAAAGAAGTCTGATTCTAGCATTTGAAATGCTGGATAAGCAATGTTTCAAGTATAAAATAAATCATTCTTAGAAAGTTGACTCAGATGAAGTGCTCTGTCTTACCTTTCATGTGTAAAGTTGACTCATAGAGTATACACTTTTTTCAACCACGGTCTAAGTTTTTTCCTTGTATATCGTACTCTCATCCCACCCAAACCCTAAATTAAACATATCCACACGATTTGAAACCATGACCCCTTATTTCCACTGTAAGAGTTAAACCAACAAGGCTATACTTCGGGAGTAGTCATGGAGTGTACATGTTTCATGATATCTTGGAGTAGAAGTGTAATGTTGAGGTGAGAAGATCCACCTTCTTGGACAGCCATCTTTGCCATATATCCAAGCTTTATAGCTCTGTTTCTTCTTTCTTCTCCTTCTTTACATTCAACCATCAACATTTCAACAGCATTCTTGACATCATCTCTCTTTACTAACACCCCAACATTTTGTTCCTCTCCCCATGTCATTGGATTTTCCACTCCAATTTTGACACCAATCATTAGTATCTCCACAACAATTTTCTCATTCATAAATTGGTCTCCGAATAGAGGCCATGTTAGCAATGGCAAGCCAGAGCAGACGCCTTCTATTGTCGAATTCCAGCCGCAATGTGTTAAGAATCCTCCAACAGAAGGGTGGGATAATAACAGAAGTTGTGGTGCCCAACCCCATATGACAAGGCCTCTTCCTTTGATCCTTTCCTCAAAACCATCCTTTAAAAACCATTTCTTTAACTCTTTTGATGTTTCTCCTTCTCTAATCGCCCAAATGAATGGTCTATTTGATGCTTCTAAGCCTAATCCAAGTTCTATCATCTGTGAAGGAATCAAATTGCATATGCTTCCCAGGCAAGCATAAACTACAGAGTTGGGATTTTTTGAATCAAGCCACTTCAAGCATTGTTGTTCATCAATTGAGGCCTTGTTACCTCTTTGAGCCTTATCCAAGTAATCTTTATTGCCAAGTGAAACCGGACCAATACACCAAACTTTGTTATGTCTTTGTTTCTTGTATTCTTTAACATAAGCTGGCTCCAGTTCTTCAAAACTATTCACAATCACTCCATATGTGGCTGTTTCAGCAGCCCCCATTTTTTCCTGAAACACTTTAAATCTTTGACCCAGAGAAGAATCTACCTGAAGTTTAGTGAATTCAAGTTTATCAGGCAAACCTGGCACAACAAAGTACTCTGTCTCCGAGATCCCACTATCAAGAACTTTAGACGCGTATAGGTTGTGGACGCACACAAGGCAGAAGCAACTGGTTCCATGAAAAACAATCCTTGGAATGTTAAACTTGAGAGCCAAATATGAAGTATATGGCAGACATATATCAGAGATTATGCAGCTGGGCTGTGGCTTCAGCTGCCCAAATAATTTTTCTGCAGGTTCTCGAAGCATGTCAGATGCTATGAAGAAATCCACACCTAAGTCCAGGGAAGACACCATGTCCAAATTCTCGCATTGATCAGGTAATCCAACTTTTAGACATGGTAACTGGAGTTGAACTATCTGTATTTGCAGTCCAGATTCAATGGCGCGTGCAAGGATTCCTTCGAACCTGGCTGCGTTGAGTGGTGTTGTGACTATGGTTATAATAACGCCGCGCTGTGCAAGTAGCCTGGCTATGTCTATCATTGGGATCATGTGCCCTTGGGCAAAAAATGGAAACAGAACAAAATGAAGCTGGTTTGTTTCTTTCTCCATGGAAATTTTATTGAGATTTATCAGCACTATGTGGTACAGGTTTATATATATATATATATATAGAACATGATAAAACTTATATAGGACCATCCAATTAATGAATGACATATGTTCTAATTTATTTTGAAAATAATCCATCAAAACAGGAGTAATTCTTTGGTGCAATGGAGGTATGGGTGACGTGGTACCACCAACGAATTAGAACATGACATGTATAATTTAATACCTATTTTTTAATTTTTTTTTAATTTTTTAGCACGCGTGGCAATAGATGATTGGTTTGTTGCATGGATGATGTGATACCATAGTTGCATTGTAGATTTTCTCTCAAAACAGATAGAGAAAAATGTCATTTATTAATTGAATGTTCTTAGATTAACAGTACATATATAAAGATGTAGAATTGCTAGCTTTATTGAGCTTATGTAAGAGCATACATAAGAAACTTTGTTTGCTGACATAAATACAAAAGAATTTGGTTCACTGGCAGAATTAGTCATCAGAAGTTGTTCTTGGGATAATCCATTTATCTTCTTGTTGCCATCGTCGCTTTTTCCTGCTTGTCTCTTACTCTTATAATAACACAAAAGGTCCTAAAAGTGCATGATTTGATAGTATAAAATTCATGATTCTATCTTGAGATTCTGTGTTCGAATTCAGAGAGTGCATTTCTTATAAAAATCCGGGACAGCCGATGATTTTATCTGTTCCGTTTAAACTCGGAAATGGTGATTCGGCAGTTAAATTTTCAACAATTCCAGAAAAATAAAATAAATAAAGAGTGTCTGCAAATTCTTTATTTAATGGAAGTAAAGATAATGTTTAGAAGGGGATGAATGGACCACATACAAGTGAACAAGATTGATTGCTGAAAGGCCCACTATATTGGTTTGTCATTATCTTTTGCGTAAATAAGTATTCAGGGCATTTTTGTCCATTTTGATATTTAGAGTGTTTTGATGGTTTGATTGATGTGATTTTTTTTTTTAATTTCGATAGGATTGATGATATGAAAACAAAATAGAGATAATATATATATATAAATATCATCAAAACGATATTATTTTTTATTTAACAACCAAAACATATAATAATCTTATCACCGTTTAATACTGGTTTAGTCACTGATTGAACGATTCCTATATACATAAAAATTATACGCAAGCATACATATCACATAAATAATACAAAAAGATATTGATATCACAATGAATTTTTATTCTCATCAATTACTAAATAATTTGAACTATGCCGTTATTTAGATTAACGAGTATGAAAAACAATAAAAGTGTGAAAGCTATTTAATATAAACTAAAGCAATAAAAAGGAGAATTGAAACATACAGAAGTAACAAGAGAAGAGAAGCCCTAAGATAACAATTTCCTGATAACGTTCACTTAATTCTCTCTTATTCTTCTCTGATTAATCAAATATAGGCAATTGTTAACCTAGAATAGGAATTTATCTACTAATCTCTTCCGAGTGTCAAGTAAACAAACCCGTCTAATCCAATTATCTTCCTATGTCAATTAAATTAAGACAAATTTATTGAGTTCGAGTTCTAATTAGGATTACACATGCGATAGAGGTATATTCCTATTCTAACACGGAAATGAATTGCATCATGTGGTGATTTACCTAGGTCTAAACATATAAATTCATCTTCCAATTTTATTATAATTTCTCTATCTTAAACACATAATTTTATTTTCCCACTTCATTATAGTTACCTAGTCAATCCTAATGGTAGATAAGGAATGAGAAACATGAAGAATAAAAAACGACAACTACAAATAGAAGGTAACCAAAGAGAAATTCAATTGATTAAAATTACAAATTGGGTTCCATTGAAATCCTGTGACAAGAGTTTAAGCATGAACAATAAAGCTTTACAAGAAATATCATTTGCAATTTAAGCATAAAGAAACAAAGAGTATGAATATGAAATATATAGTATGTGAATTAATTTTAATTAAGAATATATTATCTTGATATCTTTTTCTCTTTTCTACTATTGGTCTACTTCCACACAACTCCCACAAATCCCTCTGAAAATGTTCCTCAACATTATCTTCTCCAACCACCCACTCATCATCAACTAAGGGATTTCATCCTCAACTAAGGGATCCTCATCCTCTTTCATTGATTGTTTCTTCAAGAACTTATATCGTATTTTATTATTGTACATGACATACATTAATGAGTTCAATTTCTGAGTGGACAATCTTTTTCTTCTCTTTGTATGAATCTACACAAATGAGAAATAAAGTTTATCACTAAAAAATACTCTTCAAATGTATGCATAGAATAAAAATTTTCGGAAGCTCATATAAAATTAAATGAACTCCAATTGCACTCACACCCCGATAATGAGCAGGTCAAGCTCAAGATCTTTACACTTAAGGACTATAATTTAGGTGTCTGGTCTCCATATTAACTCCATCAATCGGCTACAAAAAGAATGAACACATAATTAAAAATTAAGATAAGCTTTCAATGATAATACCATCCAAATTATTTTCACATAACATGACTATGATTGAATATCGAGTGTTTAGCCTCGTGAAATGAATACATCCCAATCCTTTTTAAGAATGCATCCACATGCACATATGCCTCTGTCTTATCCTCACTATTGCTCATAAGTTTGTCCATGTACATAAAAAATCACAACTTAATCTTTGGATGCTTGGATAGATTGTCTGAATACTGGATCTGGGGTTTCAAAAAGAATGCAGCTGCATGCAAATGGCGGTGCATCTGAAACTCTCACCTATCATCAATTATCTTCCATATCTCTTTGTATGTTCCAACTTAATCTCCCAAATTTTTGGCTATCTCTTTCTTTGTTTTATCTATTGCACCATAGATGTATCTCATCCCAGATATTTTTCACCATTAGTCATCCTCAAAATATTAATCAGGGGTTTGGTGGTTTTTAATGCATAAGCCATGCTTATTCAGAACTTATCACTCAAAATGATTTTCTTGACTTCTCTCCCCTCACATTTCTTCAATTAACTAAGTTCATTCCATTCATTCGAAGTAAGCATTTGCTCCAAATTTTGCACTGTACATACTTTGTAATGTCAAGTATGCAGTAGCAAATTTTGTAGAAGCAGGCGCACCGACTATTTCTTAGTAAAACTCCTCATCAACACCAACACCGCTTCATGATTATATATGAAAGTACTTATCTGTTATAGGACATTAATAAATACATTCTCAAATTGTGAATGACTTAAGCAAAAAAATAACCCATTAAAAGTCCAAAATCATTGTGTTAAGGTATACTAGTTGCCTTTTTAGCTTTGATCAATGCATTTTTATATTGAGACAGCTTTTCAATATCTTTAAGAATCAAATCAATATAGTGTATCGTACATGGGGTCTACCACAGTCGTGTCCTCTTCTGCATCAACAGTTGAGGTGGCTAAAGGTTTGATTTCGGTTCCAATCGAAATTGAACCTTTCAGTTTTTGGTTCCACCTTTATGGAAGAGTGGTTGAACCGATTCATTTTGGTTCAGTTACGGTTTGACAAGGTTGTGAAATCAAAAATCGAAATTGGACGGTTCCACTTCAACATTATAATTAATTTAAATTTTAAGAAAAAATTAATTTTGTTTAAAAAAATAAAGTGAAAATTAATTTTAAAAAAAATTAGAAATGAGACATTACAAAAAAAATATAATAATTTTTTTTATTAATTTGATTTTTCTTACATTATTTTAAAAACTTAAATTAAAAATAAAATGGATAGCTTGAACTTAAGTTTTTAAGAAATTAAGTTGCTTACGTATCCTCTTGGGGTGAGAGGAATTAAAGATCACGTAGTTCCATTACAAAATTTAGATAGTTAAGCACATTATAATTTTTACTTATCATCATTATCTGTTGATCCTTTAGTTTCCGTTCTGCTTTCGTAGCTGTCGTACAATTCTTCAAAATCATCTAAGGCATATTCTTATTGTCTTAGATCAGCTCGAGTCCAATCATCCACACATGTTGTTGCTTCTAAAGTGCTTAGATGTAAGGAAGACCGTCTCACTTCCAAAATATTGTCTCTTAAGTTGAAGGTTTGTTCAACCGTAACAGTGGAAACATGTGCTGCCCACACCTCCTTAGCAATAATCAATAGAACAAGATATATATTTTGATGGCATTGCCACCATTCAAGTACTTGAAATTTTTTACTTACAAAACTTTCAAAAGAAAACTCGAAATTTTTTGTTAAATAATTATCTAATTCGGGGTTGTTAGTAGTGTTTTCCTTAGGTTTTTTTTATTCATTGTAGTTACCAAAGATCACCTATGCTAAGTCTTAATGGTGGTACCGGTTGGCTACTAGATTTTCATATTGATTGCAAGTTGTATCTAATGATATAATTATTAAATAAATCTATTAAATCAATTTTTACTCTATCTATTATATTTCTAACATTAATTTCACTATCTACTCCTAAAAATTCATAGTAAGTTTGCAGGCCAATATACAAACCATCTAATTTAAACATAGGATAAAAAATAATAACAATAAGATAAAGTAATGGATTTTCTTTAAAATAAATTAACCATTTTCTCTTCATTAAAGTAATATAATCAAATAAAATAATATAATTCCAATGACATGTGACACTCATGTATGAGTGAGTGCTCCAATGATCACTCCAAATACAAAAATAAAAATAAAATAGAAACACGACTTTTAACATATTTAAATAATTCATTTAAAATAATTTTTTCATCTTTAAATAATTTTAATATTTTCCATTTTGTAGAGTTTCTAGACATTTTATGTACAATAGGATTAAAATATTTCGACAATAATTTATAAAAGTAATTTTTTAACCAAAACTTAATGGAAGATGTGTCATGTAAATAAATTTAGCAATTCTTCTCTATCTTTTGCATTATAATATTTAAATAAATCAAAAGAAGTTGAACCTTTACCTGAATTAGATGAAGCATACCTCCCCATTTGGGTTTGTGTTTGATCAAGTCCGATTTGAGCGGTATGATGTCTATCCAAGTATTTGTTCATATTGCCATAACCGCCAGTAAATTTGTAAGATACATCACAATAGTTGCATATTACTCTTAGACCATCACTTTTAGATTCGACTAAATGAAAATAAATTTTAAAAATATCAGAAAATCGAGACTTAACTTCCATTCGTCGTGTGATAGTGGTATTGGTACTCACACTTTGGCTCCTTTGGGTTAGGACATTGGTGTTGTCAGATGAGGTTTCAATTTTTTTTTTCTAAATATTAGAGAATTGAAAATTAATAAAATTTGAGAATTGGATAATATTTGAGAGAATTAAGAGATTGATAGAAAATATTGGTGTGTAGAAAAAATGAAATATGATGGGGGTATTTATAGATTTTGGATTAATTTTGTGATGCCAAATTGCTCATAAAACTAGTCGTTTTAGTAATATTATTGAAGGTAATTTAGGAATTTAAAAAATAAAACAAAAAATTTAAAATTGTAAGGCCCAACTGTCTGGAACCGTTAGGCCTTACGATTCCTCCGGTTCGGGTGGGGTAGAACCCTAGCTGAACAATCAAAACCAAAATATTTTGGTTCCTTCTGGTTTGGTTTCAATTTCGAACCGGAACCTTGGCCGGGTTTAATCAACAAATCCCCATCTTTCTTATAGTTTGATGTATTATCAATTATCACCTAGACTAAAATGTCTTCTCAAACTTCTTCAACAACTTCATCAAAGAGTTTAAACAAAAAGTTTTCATCCTTTACTACGTCACTAGCATCAGCAGACTTCAAAAAACTATCCCACTAGGATTGTTCACAAAGAATTTCATTAACTGACTTCACTTCATGTCCTAAGATTTCATTAACTATCTTCACTTCATGTCATTCCTCCCATCTGACATAATACTCACACCAGTTTGTTTCCATGATTTTTCATACTATCAATAATTTCTTTAGTGGTGGCTACTTATGTTGTTCTAAATGTGTTATTAAATAAATTTAACATGCATCACTCAACCAAAATTCTTATTATAAAGCCTAAACATAGAGTTTGAGTAACAAGAAAAACCTGGAAATTGTGTTGTAGAAAATGTTGAATGAGAACCAAGTCGAGTTTTCTCTATCCTTAAGAACCTATTTACCCTGCCTCGGTGCTCTATGGATTGCTTGTTGCTAACGTTCTCCCATGATAACTTGGTTTCTTCTTGTAGGAAGGGACACTCATTTCTTTAAGAACTTGAGCTTAAAGAAGAATGGTGGAAACTCTCTCTACATTTTAGATTCTTTAGAATGAATGATTTTTAGATCATTGGAAATGAATTCAAGACCCCATTTTTATAAGCAGGGAATGGAGTCTTTGTGGGCACCCTTTGGATTAGGGTGTAACCCTCAGCAGGGTTATACACATTCCTTATACCCTTTGAAGCCTAGAGACGCATAGCTTTACTTTATAGGATATGTCCATTCATCTTTGTGCCTTTTCCATGAGGCACTTCTTAAGGGACATGACTCCCATACATTTTTACTATATATATTAGATAATTTCCTACAATACCCCACAATTCTGTAATATTAATGTAGACACTTGTAGGCACTGCATTTTTGCATATAAGTCCCTATGATGAGTCTCATTTGGAGACACTACCTTTTAAGTCACGGAGGTCACGGAAAACGGACATCGGAAGGGGGAATTCAGAATAAACAAGGTTCACTGTTTTCGTTCGTGCTGCGTTCGTGTGTATGTTCGAACGCCAAACAGATTGCGGGCGTTCGTGCCGCGTTCGAACGGTGTCGGTAATTCTGGTTTTTCTGCTAGCCTCACATCAAGCCCAATTCGCCCAAGCCTTGGCCCACACGCCCAAGCCCACTTAAAACACATATTTAACACATGGTGAAATCAAAACAAATCTAAAAATCACATACCAAATTAAAAAAACATTAAGACAAATCAAATATTTTAACTCCCTAATTAAGACAAATCAATATATTAACTTCCTAACTAAACAAAATCACATACTAAATTAAAAAGATGTCATGCCTAATTAAAATCAATTATAACAAATTAAAGATATTGACTTCCTAATCTAAACCAAATTTGTCCCCCCTCAATCTAATCCTTTCCTTGCTCAACACCAAATCAAATCCATTCATTGTGAGACAAGGTGAAGCCCTAGCCTTTCTCTATATAAACAACCCATAACCAAGACATGCACTCCCCTAGCTCATTCATACAAGAAAAGCCTCCCTTAGCTCATACACATAAGATACACACAACTCACACGAAAATCACAACACACACAAGAAACACCCAAGCTTATTGACACAACTCTCCCTCACTCTCATAACCGAAGATCACAAACCAAAGAACCCTCATTGCCTTGACCAAAACACATCCCGAACAGCCCCTTTACCTCATCAAAACAGCCCCCGAACCACACCATAACACCACCGAAAATCACACCCAAAACAGTAGCCAAAACATCCCAAGAACAGTAACTAAAATACAGCAGCAGAACAGTAGCAAAACGGCAGCGAATTAGAGTCAAAAGCAGCAGCAAAAGACGGAGAACGACGACTCAAAATAGTAAGACAACGAACGAGAGCAGTGAACCAGTGAACCGGAAGAGTTGCGGAGCATCCACCATTCCGACGATCGTGTACCGTACATCCGAGAGGTGATTTAAAAGGTTAGACCTGAGGGAACTTTTCTCATTAGTTTATATTCGTCTTTTGATTTTTTTATTGAATTCTATTCGCATGAGAGTCGTTTGTGGATGCATGTTGTGGCTTGAATGAAATGGAAAATGTGTCGCCTCTTGTGGTATATAGGATGGAAACCCGGACATAAATTTCATAGCCGATTCCGAATGGACGGTAGTATGATCTGTACTCGGGATACAACTCCACGTACCACTTGAGTAAACAGCACATTCTTTTGTTTTATGTTGCTTTGATTTATTTATTTTTCGTTATTTGAATTCTGCATGTTACTTTTGTATGTATGATACAATCGAGCGCATGGGCTTAGTAAGTCGGATTAAAGATCTCCTATTTGAAGGGGTTAAAATCCTTTACCACAATGCTTTGCCGCGCCAGTTGATGTGTGTTCGGTTGGATATAAGATATGTTCAATCAGATATACTAAGTTTGATATGATTGTCTTTATTCTTGTATGCATGATGTGATCGTGCACATGGGCTTCGTAAGTGCGATGAAAGGTCCTCTAATTGAAGAGGTTAAAATCCTTTACCATGATGCTTTGCCGTGCCGATTAATGTATATTCGGTTGAATGTAAGATATGTTCAATCGGGTACATGAAGTCTAAGGTTATTGTCTTTATTTTTATATGCATTGAGATAAGCGCATGAGCTTAGTAAGTGAGATGAAAGGTCCTCTAATTGAAGAGGTTAAAATCCTTCGCCACGATGCTTCGCCGCGCTTCGTATTTCGCTATTTGCCTTTTTATGTATGTATTGCGTCACATTTTGTGCATCAGGTCTGTTCCCGTTCGAACGCGTTATCGAACGCTATACGAACGCGAACCTTCTGTTTCCCGTTCGAACGCGTTTTACAAACGCTACTCGAACGCGCATGCATTTTGTTTCATCAGGTCTGGATCCATTCGAACGCGTTATCAAACGCTACACGAATGCGAACCTTCTGTTTACCGTTCGAACGTATTTACGGACGCTACATGAACGCGCACACACTGAACTGAGTCTGTCTCATCATATTTCATACATAATTGCCTCTTGGGTGATCTCTCTTGCATTATGTAGTCAATCATATTATTTGTATTCCTGCATTTATCCATTCGATGTATTTATGAGATAGTACCCAAGCATGATTAGGTTGTTCTTAGTTTTCCATATCATATGATTGAGAATATGTTCATGAGATTGCCATGTGATGTTGTATGTTGTGATGGTTAATTTCATGCATGTGGATTTAGAAGCATGATACTCTTGGAAATAAGTGTTACTTAGGCCTGATTAAATTATTACGCAAATCCTTTCATTACAAGTGACATAAGTAAAGGACCATTCCGAACCCAACGGTTTGAGGTCTTCCCTTGCAAGGGGTGAGTGCGGCCTTAAATCTCATTTTCCCGGTTCGCACCGGGTGGCGACTCCATTATTCTCCGGTTTAGTCCCCCGTGGCTACTCCGTACTCCCGAACCGGGCCGCGAGTCCGGGACAGCATGCGTCGCCCCAGATCCTGTGTTCCCACAACACTTAAGAGAGTTTCCATGAAATAAAACTGCGTTAGAATAGGTAGTTTTCGTCTTAAACTTTTCCCAATGAATGATAATCATATTTACTTGGCAAACTTGTTGGGATAGTTGTGCGACCCCTAGGGTCGGATCGATGTTCCGTGCAACAGAAATGGGTCTAACCCATGGATATTAACTATGGGTGTAATTTTAATTATTTAATGAAATACTATATTCCATTACGAGTGTATAGAAAAAAATCGGGGCTGAATCGGACTCCGGATGCTAAAAAACGAGCGAAAATAAAATCGGCGCGCGCATGCGTACATACATGCACAGTGCATGCGCGCACCTTTCATTTTGAACAGACTTTGAATTTTTTTTTTTAATTCATTTTCTTTGTTTTGTTTATTTTACAAAAGCTTAACAAGCTTCAGCTCTCTGGAAAATTTCCAGAGAGCTGAAGCAATTAGGGTCTATTACCCTAAAAGCTTATGCTCTTCCATAAATACTTTAAAAACACCCAAAATTAATTTTTAATTTCAGAACCAACATCAACACATATTATAAAATAAAAATCAAGTTTTTCAAAATATCAAATATTTTTACAAAAACATAAATTTATTCTAAATATGCACTTGCGTAAATTTTGAATCCAATCACAAACCAAATTAAAATCCCAATAAGAAATATCTCGTGAACAATTCTAGGTTACTCAAAAGTGGTCAAGTGATTCTAGAATAGTAGCCATAGCTTTAAGCTTTAATCAAGAGTTCCAAACTCTTAAATTTTATTTATGTCTAACATAAATATTTTGACCCAATTACAAGCATATTGTGTTTAGACTTCCAAAGCATCCTAACACAATTTATTAGCCTTATTTCAACATTAAGCTTTGTGATCATGCATCTAATACACAAATGAATATAGCTTAGGAGAAGATCAAACATTACCTAGTAAGCTTGATGCAAGATCCAATCTATTTCTCTTTTGTTGAAATTGTTGGAGAACCTCCAAGGTGTGTAAGCTTGACTTCAAGATCCAACCTTGATTTCCAATGCTAGCAAGCTTCACTTCAAGATCCAATCTTGATTTCTCCTAGATGAAATGTTGTAGAGACCTCACAAGCTTCTCTAAACACTTCTCTAACTTAGGCTAATCTCTATAAGATACTAAAGCTTACTATTTATAGCAAAACTTAGGTAATTTTTAATTAATAAAAGTTGTAATCAATTTTTAAGTGGGCTTAATATAATTTGTCCAAATATGTACAATTAGGTGTGACTAATCTCCATTGTCTCTCACTTTGATTTAATCCAATTAAATCAAGCCAAAGATTAGAAAATAGATTAGTTAAATATTTGCCACCTTGATTTAATCCAATTAAATCAAGCCAAAACCACATATTATTACATACTTACAATTATCATAATATCCTCAAATGGTAGAGATAATTAAGATTTTACAATTAAGCCCTTGTGTAATTATTGAATTAATCCAATTAGGTCAAAGTAAATAATCAATGTTATCCAATAACATTTAATTATCTTAATTGATAATTATAATATCGAATATTATATTTTATCAAAATTAATCGGCTACCCAAGTGCTCAACGAGTACACTTCATATTGTGACTCTCTAAGTTCAGACACGTTCGTCATATAAGCCTAGCTAATATGTACGCAATTCGGCCACCTCCGAATTCGCGAAGAACACGAACGACCTTTCTGAACTATACAAGTCGAGGTTATCACATATGTTTAACAATCCTTCGTCGTAGGCTATCCGAATTATGCTTAGGAAACATAGAATACACCGTCAAGTTTCCAAGGCGCACATCTCATGCCGATATGTCCACGATTCTTTACAACTGATGCGATCCACCCTAGGAGATCGGCTTTGGCCAAAGTCTTTAAGAATCGTGACTTTAGTTACATGGATATATAAACCTCTTATAGTACACATACAGACCGATGGATCCTATCTTGCTTCGCACTTGATTACTGAGTGCATCGGTCCATACCCAATGAACATCTAGAGGCCAGACCATGAAAGGTTTCTGACATACATGACATCAAAGTGTGGAGGATCTCACACAAAATCATTGTTATCCTATAGTCAAATGATTATATATGCTACTTCACTCGAGGAGATTCCTATTGACGGTGGTGTGTACCTCCAACTATTAGGAATCACCTGTGATTCATTCAGTATTCGCTCCAACGAATACCCACATGTCTATACGAGTTTCCAAAACTCATGGTACTTCACGTTAAACCATTGGAACTCCAATTCTAATATACGATATGTGCTAGTCTTCTAGGTTATAGGTATTCGACCGTATTCCAAAACCAACGACTAAGAATATTTACTTTAAGAATAGTTTACACCTAGTGTCAAAACTATTCTAAGGTCGATGTCATTCTTAGTATATCTATACATCAATTTAATATGCGTAATGCCAATACCATTATAAAATATGAAATGAAAAATGTAGTTATTTTATTAATAAATAATAAAATGTACAAATCGGATTGACACTCCAAGCACCAACTCCATCAAACTCCCACTTGCTTAGTGCTAATCTGGATAGTACCGTAGTCCCATCTCCTCCACATGTTTATCGAATAACTTAGGAGGTAAAGCCTTTGTAAGCGAGACTACTATGTTGTCTTGTCCTTGAACCTTCAAGACCATTATGTCTTTTCGTTCAATTATCTCTCTAATTACGCGATATTTCCTTTCCACGTGTTTAGACTTGGAATGCGCCCTTGGCTTATTAGCCTGTGCGATGGCCCCGTTATTATCACATTACAATGGGATCGAATCCGTAATTCTAGGCACAACTCCAAGTTATGTGATAAAATTTCTAATCCAAACCACTTCTTTAGCAGCTTCTGAAGTCGCTATAAATTCTGCCTCAGTAGTGTAATTAGCTGTTGAGCCTTGCTTTGAACAACGCCAACTAATTGCACCACCGTTAAGGGTAAATATGTATCCTAATGTAGATTTTCTATCATCTGAATCTCCTTGGAAGTCAGAATCTGTATAAACCTTAACTTGTAACTCATTTTCTCCATATATCAGAAACTTATCCTTGATGCCTTAAAGATATTTTAGGATATGTTTCACGGCTGTCTAATGATCATTACCTGGATCAGATTGATATCGGCTGGTCACACTGACGCCGAAACTGATGTCAGGTATAGTACATAACATAACATACATTATGCTTCCAATGTAAGAACATATGGCAAGTTAGACATCCTAACTCTTTCTTCCTCAGTTTGAGGTGTCATTTTTTCAAAAGATGTATGCCGTATCGGAAAAGTACATTTGCTGCCTTACAGTTGGTAAAACTGTACATTTCTAACATCTTATCTATGTACGTTGATTGTGACAACCCTATAAGCTTCCTAACTCTATCTCGATATAGGCTTATACCTAATATATAGGAAGCTTCACCCATATATTTCATGGAGAAGTTCTTGCAAAGGTAGGCTTTCACACTTGCATCATCCCTATATCATTTCCTATGATAAGGATGTCATCTACATACAAGACTAAGAAAACTATCATGCTCCCACTAACTTTCTTATAAACACATGGTTCTTATTCGTTTTTGATGAATCCAGATAATTTAATTATTTCATCAAAATGACGATTCCAGCTTCGGGATGCCTGTTTAAGTCCATATATAGACTTTTGGAGCTTGCAAACTAAGTTTAAAGTCTCACTAGATACGAAACTCTCTGGTTGTTCCATATAGATATCCTTCTTAAGGAATCCATTTAGGAAAGCAATTTTCACATCCATCTGCCATATCTTATAGTCATGATATGTAACAACGGCTAAAAGAATCCTAATGGATTTTAGCATGGCTACTGGTTAAAAGTTTCCTCATAGTCAATCCCAGGACGTTGAGTGTAACCTTTTGCTACCAGTCGGGCCTTAAAAGATTCCACTTTTCCAGCGGACCCTCGATTCCTTTTGTAAACCCTTTTATAGCCAATAGGTTTAACTCATTCATAAAGTTCAACTAAGTCCTAGACTTGATTGACATGCATTGAATCCATTTCGAATTTCATGGCTTCCTGCCATTTTCCCGAATCGATAACTAATATCTATTCTCTATACGTATTCGGATCTGTTTCCTCCAAGAGGAGAACATCAAGGCTCACATCAGATGTTAAAAACAGTCTCTCATGAGGCCTTGATATTCTATTCGACTTACGTAGAACCTGTGTTGTAGATCCTTCATCTAATTGGATCTCTGGTTCTATCTCAGGTTCCTTAATGTTGGGATCAAACTCATCAAGTTTAATCTCTCTACAATTCACACTTTCTCTCAAAAATTACTTTTCAGAAAAGTTGCAAAGTGAACAACAAATACATTTCGTTGCTCAAAATCATAGAATTGATATCCCATGGAATTATCAGGATATCCAATAAACCTACATTTATACCCTATGGGTGCTAGTTTATCCCACTGCGCAATTCTAACGTATGCAGGACAACCCCAAACCTTTAAATATCTAAGACTTGGATTTCCACCGAACCATATCTGATAGGGGTTCGTAGAAACAGCTTTCGATGGAACCCTATTAAGTATGTAGGCAGCAGTTTGTAAAGCGTAACCCCAAAGGTAATAAGGAAGATCTGCATAGCTCATCATTGTTCGCACCATATCTAATAAAGTACGATTTCTTCGCTTAGACACTCCATTGTGCTGAGGTGTTCCTGGTGGACTATATTGGGCAAGAATTCCATTCTCCCTTAAATAATTTATGAATTCTTCACTCATGTATTCACCTTCTCGATCTGATCTAAGGCATTTGATGAATTTACTGGTTTGTTTTTCTACTTCGTTTCAGAATATTTGGAACTTGTCAAATGTTTCCGACTTATGTTTCATCAGATAAACATATCCATATCTAGACTTGACATTTGTGAAAGTTACAAAGTATGTTGAACCATCATGAGCGGCATGATTTAATGGACCACAATCATCGCTGTGTATAACTCCAGTAAATCTCCAGCATGGTGTCCAACACCTTGAAATAAGGTCTTTGTCATCTTTCATTGGATACATGACTCACAAATCAGATAAGGATCTAAGGTAAGATTTTCAATCAAACTATCCTTTACCAATTTGAATAGATGTCTAACACCTATGTGGACCAATCTCATATTCCATAATTCAATATTATTTTTTTCAGACTTCCTACTTGTATTTTTCTCTATATTAAAGACATCTTTACATGTTTCCAAAACATAATGACCGTTTGATAAAGAACATTCACATTTCAATAAATTTTCTTTATCATACAAATATAAGGTTTCATTCTTAATGTTTATTTTATATCCCTCATTATCTAATATTGGCAGTGATATTATTTGTTTGATAATTGAGGGAACATAATAACAGTCACGCAAATCTAATTTACATCAATCTGGGAGATCTAGGAACAATTGTTCCTGGTCCTAAACATCCAATGTCTCGCCATTGCCAACTATAAGCTGTATCTCCCATTTATTCAGCCTTATTTTAACCCTTATTTCCTACAGGGAATTGCAAATATGAGTAGGTCTGCCAGTGTCTAACACCCATCCATTATTTACATCTAAAGCTAATGAAACATTAATAATTGGAAAAATACAAAGCGTACCTGATGGTTCTGCTTTTCCTTTAGCTCTGGACAGTCCTTCTTCCAGTGTTCAGACTTCTTGCATTGTAGACATTGATCACGAGCTACTTTCGGTTTTGCGCCTTTTGCGCTTATTGGAGTTTTTCTTTGATATATTCTTCTTCCCCATCTTTATTTTCTTTGACTTCCCAGAAGTCTTTGAAGAGCCAGCTCCACCATGGAGATACAGTGTGGGGTTGCCTTTCTTCAAATCTTGTTCCGCCGTGCATAGTATGTTATGAAGTTTCATGTTCAAAACATGAATGCTGACAGCTCCTCTCTCATTGAGTTCGACACGGAACAATTCCTTAGACCTTCGATAAAGTTCCATCTCTTGATTTGCCTCGAACAATTCCTTAAGTGTTCGCATGATGCTCCAAGAATCTGGTACTTCAATGTACTGTCTCAGCAAATCTGGAACCATTGATCCTAAGATGTAGGATTTCACCTTCAGGTTATCATCCTTCCATCTATCAAAAGTTTCTCGCTCTTCTGGAGTGGATTCAGGATCGATGTCAACAGGCAGTGGATTGATCTTGACATAAGTCAACTTTTCATACTCCAAGACGAGACACATGTTCATTTCCCACTCGAAATAGTTCTCGGCTCCTATTTGCTTATAGGAATCCAACAGTTTCATCAATGGATTAGTCACAGTCATCTACAAGACAACATTTTTGAGTAGTAACAGAATAATTTTCATTTCAAAAGTGATAACACTAATTGATTATGGAATTTTAAATTTATTAGTGTCCTCCCACTACTTTACGTAATTCTGTAATCTCCCTTAACGAAAAAATAGAAATTTGACTATCAAAATTTCATGGCGGGAAGTGGATCCCATGCTATTTACTCCAGCTTAACACAAATGATGATATTGGCCTTTATAAACTCATTAGGTAGACCTCCAAGGTCAATCACTTCATGTGACTCCTAGTTTGGTCCTGAACCATTTCTTATCCTCACACTAATGACGATATTGAATTAAGACGTGTTCTAGGTGTATACTTGTCAATGTGCACTAATGAGCTTCGTATGTACACCCTCACACTAATGATGATATTGTTTCGAGCACTTATACCCTCACACTAATGACGATATTGGATATAAGTAGTAAGAACTCATTCATCTCCGTATTGACAAGATGGAACATCCAATAATGCTCCAACATTATTAAAACTATTACTTAAATAAAGTAATCACCTAATCATGAGAGATTTATGACAATCAAGTCATTAACTTAATTAGGTCAAAATTTTAATTTAAAACATGCAATACATATCCAATATGTCTTATGCATAATTAAATTAAAATTACTATGGCATAGATTCAAAATATATGTTGTGTGGTTAAGCCTTCGCTAATGATGCCATTCTGTTGAGACAGTTGTGGAACCCTAGGGTCGGATGGATGCTCTGTGCAGCGGAAATGGGTCTAACCTGTGTATATCTAGTATGGGTGTAATTTTAAATTATTTAATGAAATACTATATTTCATTACGAGTGTATAGGAAAAAACCGGGACTGAATCATAGTTCGAATGCTCAAAAACGAGCGAAAACAAAATCGACGCGCGCACGCATACATGCGTGAACAGTGCATGCGCATGAACAGTGCACGCCTGTTCATTTTGAATAGACTTTGTTTTTTAAATTCATTTTTTTTTGTTTTGTTTATTTTACAAAAGCTTAACAAAACTTCAGCTCTCTAGAAAATTTCCAGAGAGGTGAAGCAATTAGGGTCTATTACCCTAAAAGCTTACAGTCTTCCCTAAACACTTTAAAAACACCCAAAATTAATTCTTAATTTCAAAACCAACATCAACACATGTTATAAAATGAAAATCAAGTTTTTCAGAATATCAAATATTTTTACAAAAACATAAATTTATTCTAAATACGCACTTGCGTAAATCCGTTACCGCCAACTTGTAGTACTCTCTGAGAGCTTCGATTTGGCGGGTGGATTGGGCCTTGAAACGAAGCGAGGAGCCGCGATCGAAAACTAATTTCCGAGCATTTCTCCTCCTTATTTCGACCGTTTTTCCGGTGACCAAGGGGCTGCCGTCGGCCACCACAAGGTGGAGGGGTGACCAGCGCACCCCCCGGTTGGTCACGTCGGCCGGCGGTGGCCGACAGGCCGCCGACGTGACCATCGAAGCTAATGATGACTTTTGGGGTGGGGGGTCGGATTGGGAGATTTGAAATGTTTTGCCATTTTCGCAATAAGCAGAAACTATGGGTATTTATAAGAAAGTTTCTGAAATTTATATTCCGACCCCCGAAAATTACAATTAGATCCATGTCATAGAGCTTCCTCGGAAATTCATATTTTTAAAGTCTTTCTGTTGCAAATTTCGAAAAGTGTTCAACACGAAAGTTGTTCGTCTCGGAAAAACGAGTTTAATGGTTCACGTATCAGTTCAATCGGAGTTCGTTTGCTACTTTCATAGTCGAAACAAGAAATTTTTGCTCGTATAACGATATAAATAGAAATCGCGCAACTGGTTCTCGAAACCACACGTTTTCTAATGCGAAAAAACTTCACTTAAAAATATTTCAACTTATTTTCCAACACATAAAGTCTTATTTTTGCGAACATCATCAAATTCCAAAACCTAAACTTTAATTCGGAAACCTTCCAATACTGTTCCGAAAAACTCGAGATATTACAACATTAAATATAGTTGGTATACAAATATTTTGATGAAGCATAGTTAAAGGTGCTATTATAGTGAAGTTTTATTTTTTAGCACAAAATAGGCCCAACAGTCATTTGACATCTTAAAACTGAGAGATATGATTCGATCAGCTGTTCATGGTGATCTTAAAGATCACAATTTCTAAAAATTCCTGAAACCTTTTTATAGAGATATGATTCGATCAGCTGTTTATACAATATCAAGCCAATGAGAAAGATGTGATTCGATCATGATCAAGAATATACAACCCACAAGCCATGTTTATTTATTTAATTTTCTTATTATTTGTAAGCTCGTATAATTTTATTATCAATAGTGATCAATGAGCAGGTTTAAGTACACCTAGACGATTCCAGATTTTTTTAATTAATTTAAAATTTTCATTTTCATTTAAAAAAAAAATTAAAATAGGATTTCAAATTTATTTGAAATTATTAATTTGAATTTCTATTACATTAAATTAAAAAACTTAAATTAAAAAGAAAATAAAAGAACTTGAACTTTAAAAAAAAAAAAACATAAGTTCCCTACGTATCCTCTAGAGGTGAGAGGAATCGAAACTTACGTAGTTCCATTATATTTTTAAGATAGTTCCCCATTATAATTATTTACTCATCATCATTATCTGTGCATGTTGTTCATCCTTTAGCTACCGTTCCGCTTGCACTTGCAGATGCATTATCGAACAAGTTTTTAAAGTCATCGGAGGCATCTTTTTGTTGTCTCAGATCAGTTCGAGTCCAATCATCCACACATGATGTATCTTCTAAAATGCATGGATGTAACGAAGATTGTCTCGCTTCCAAAATATTTCCTTCTAATTGAAAGCTTGTTCAACCGCAACAGTGGAAACAGGTACTGCCAGCACCTCTTTAGCAATATTTGATAAAAATAAATAGACATTTTGATATCAGTTCCACCAGTCAAGTACTTAAAATGTTTTACTTACTAAACTTTCAGGTGGAAACTCGAAATTGGTAGATAAATAATTATCTAATTTCGGATTATTAGTCGTGTTATCCCTATGTTTTTTTTTATTTCATTTTAGTAATCAACGATCACCTACGCTAAGTCTTGAATGTATTACGAGTTCGCTACTAGATTGTCCTGAATATTGCAAGTTATTTCTACGGACGTAATCATTAAATAAATCTATTAAACCATATATTATTTTTCTAATATTAATTTCATCGTCTATTCCTAAAAATGCATAGTAAGTCTGTAAGCCACTATTCAAACATTCTAATTTAAATCTAAGGATAAAAAAGTGTGACAATAAGATAAATCAATGAAATGTATTTAAAATAAGTCAACATGAAAATGAGTTTGTGATGTATCAAGTCTAAATTCAACTGTATGATGTCTATCCAAGTGTTTGTTCATATTGCCATAGCCGCTAGTAAATTTTTAAGATACACCACAATAGTTGCATATTTCTTTTGGACCTTCATTTTTCAATCTTGACTAAATGAAAATAAATTTTGAAAAAATCAGAAGATCGAGACTTAACTTCTATTCTTCGTGTACTGATACTTTGACAGCTCTCTCTGGGTTGACATATTAGACATGGTGTTCTCAGATGAGCTTGCCATTATTTTAATATTTAAGAATTGCAAAATAAATGAATATGAGAAATTGAAGATGAGAGAATTGAGAATGAGAGAATTAAAAAATTGAGAGAATTGAGAATTAGTGTGTAAAAAAAAAGGAATGGCCCATATTTATATATTTTTGGATTATTTTTATGATACCTAAATTACCCCTAAACTAGTGGTTTTATTAATTTTATTAATAGTAATTTAGTAATTAAATTTTATAAAAAAAATAAAATAAGGCAGCAGGGAGCTGTTGCTCCCCACTCTTGGCCCAACGACTACTACCCATTACACCAAAACGTACGGTTCCAATTGGAACCGTGGAACCTGTTGGAACTAGATGGTTACAATGGTTCTGGTTCTAACTAAAAAAATCTGATTCCAATTCCGATTCGATTTCGGTTCCGAACTGGAACCGTGATTGGGTCTAAGTTAAAGTCCAAAAAGACAATTATAAAAAGTTGGTGAAGTATCATACCAAATTTAACCACATTTTGCGTTCATTCAAGGCAAACAAGGCCAATGTGGTTGTGATTAAGAACAATGTTGTTGGAGTAGGTGCTTGGAGCGCCAACCCGAATAATATATTGTACATTATATTTTATTAGTTATTAATAAAATAACTACATTTTCATTTCAAACCTTGTTAATGGTAATGTCATTATATATATTAGATGGTGATATATGCTGAGAATGAAATTGACCTTAGAATAGTCATGTGGTAATATTAGACAATGGGCGGTCCGATATTGGGATAATATTACTATTATACACTATTCTTAAAGTAAATATTCCTCGTCGTTGGTTTTGAAAACACGGTCGAATTCCTATAACTGAGAAGATAATCACATGTCGTATATTGGAATTATAGTTCCAATGGTTTAACCTGATGTACCATAAACATTGAAAGCTCGTATAGACATGTGGGTATTGGTCGGAGCGAATACTGAATGACTAATAGGTGATTCCTAATAGTTGGAAGTACACACCATCGTCAATAGGAATCTCCTCGAGTCGAGTAGCATATGTGATCCTTTAACTATTGAATAACATTGATTTTATGTGAGATCCTCCACACTTTGATGCCATATATGTCAGAAATCTTTCATGGTCTGGCCTCTAGATGTTTGTTGGGCGTGGACCGATGCACTTGTTAATCAAGTGCGTATCAATATAAGATCTGTCGGTCCATATGTGTACCATAAAAGGTTTATGTATTCATGTGAGTAAGTCACGATTCATAAGACTTTGGCGCCAAAACCGATCACTTAAGGTGGATCGTTCTTATCAAAAATGGTTTCTGATTAAATTGTAAAGAATTCGTGGACATATCGTCATGAGATGGTCCCCTGGAAACTTGACGGTGTATTCTATGTTTCCTAAAGCATAACTCGGATAGCCTACAATGGAGGGATTGTTAAACATATGTGATTACCTCGACTTGTATAGTTCATAAAGGTCGTTCGTGTTCTTCGCGAATTCAGAGGTGGCTGAATTGCGTACATGTTGGCTAGGCTTCTATGACGAACTTGTCTGGAATTAGAGAGTCCCACAATATGAAGTGTACTCGTTGAGCACTTGGGTAGCCGGTAATTTTTTATAATAAATAATATTTGATATTATAATTATCAACTAAAATAATTAAGTGTTATTGGATAACATTGATTATTTACTTTGACCTAATTGGATTAATTGGATTACTCTAAAATCACACGAGGGCTTTATCGTAATTTCATAAATATCATATTTTGATAATTATAAATATGTAATTATATGTGTGTTTGGCTTTATTTAATTGGATTAAATCAAAGTGGTAGACAATGAAATAATCAATTTGCTAATCTTTGTCTTGATATAATTGGATTAAATCAAAGTGATATACAAAGGTGATTAGTCACACCTAATTATACATATTTAGACTGTGGATGCTGGTTTTCGCCTGAGGTCCACAATCGAGAATTTGTAGTATGGGGGCATTAGCGAACCTGCAAAACAAAGGTAGAATGAGCGGGGAAACTACCCACCGGTGTGGTGGGTGCCGAGGCACTCCGATACTCAAGTCAATAGTGAAGACGAGCTGTAAATAATGGAAGAGCAATGCTTGATGTTACCTTGACTTCGGTTGACTGCCGTAAGGGCGGTGGCCGGTGTTTAGAGCGTAAGAAGCTAAGAGAGTTCAAGTATGGGAGCTCAAAACATGTCTTGAATAATGAATCATTTCTCCCATTTGTAGACTTTTTCGAGGTCAGCTTTAATTCCTCCATTAATTGCTTGTCAGTTGGGTGTCTGAAACGGCTAACTACGTAGGGGAGTTTCTATCTTTGATTTCAGGCGTTTTGGATTGGGTAACTGATCAGTCAAAGGTTTGCTTGGTATAGCTATCTTTGTATGTGGGCCTGAGAAGGTAATTGGGACCTTGGCCCAAGTCTATACTGTTTGGAGGGATTGGGCTGCAACTGGTGTAGGGCCTAAAGCAAAAAGTCAAAAACACATTTGGCCCAAATTTGGCCCATACAGTTTGTACCTTACTCTCCAAGTCAAGAAGTTCATGGCTTGGAGAGTATTTCAGTGCATGTCGTATGAAACAGGATGTATGGGTACCTGTCTAGAATGTTTAGCTCTAAGCACAATTCTTCGTCGTTTGGGAAAATGGATGGTTCATACGTTAGAACGGATGGGCTGTGCAATTTTTAGTGTTCCTTCTGGTTAAAATGCAGCCCATACTCACGAACCGGACTTTGACATGAACCATGAGGGATGTCCCCGATTGACTGAACCAGATGAAGGTCCATGAGTCAATTCATACGACATTGCCGTCTGAACTGAGGAAAGTCCAAGTCTTCATTTGACTCGACACGAGTCCATGAGGATGTCCCCGGTCGACTGAACCAGATGAAGGTTCATGAGTCAATTCATACGACATTGTCATCGGACTGAGGGAAGTCCAATTCTTCAATTGACTCGACATGAGTCCATGGGGGATGTCCCCGGTCGACTGAACCAGATGAAGGTTCATGAGTCAATTCATACAACATTATCGTCTGGACTGAGGGAAGTTCAAGTCTTCAATTGACTCAACATGAGTCCATGGGGGATTTCCCCGGCCGACTGAACCAGACAAAGGTTCATGAGTTATTTCATACGACATTATCGTCTGGACTGATGGATGTCCAAGTCTTCAATTGACTTGACATGAGTCCATGGGGGATGTCCCCGGCCGAATGAACCAGATGAAGGTTCATTAGTCAATTCATACGACATTGTCATCTGGACTGAGGGAAGTCCAAGTCTTCAAATGACTAGACATGAGTCCATGGGGGATATCCCTGGCCGACTGAACCAAACGAATGTTCATGAGTCAATTCATACAACATTGTCATATAGACTGAGGGAAGTTCAAGTCTTCAAATGACTCGACATGAGTCCATGTGGGATGTCCCCAGCCAACTGAACCAGATGAAGGTTCAAAATTTATTTCATACGACATTGTCGTCTGGCCTGAGGGAAGTCCAAGTCTTCAATTGACTCGACATGAGTCCATGAGGGATGTCCTCGGCCGACTGAACCATATAAAGGTTTAAGAGTTATTTCATACGACATTGTTGTTAGGACTGAGGGAAGTCCAAGTCTTCAATTGAATCGACATGAGTCCATGAGGGATGTTCCCGGTCGACTGAACCAGATGAAGGTTCAGGGTTTAATTCATATGACATTGTCGTTTGGACTTAGATTAGTTCAAGTATTCATTTGACTCGACATGAGTCCATGAGGGATGTCTCTGGTCGACTGAACCAGATGAAGGTTAGGATAATCCCCATACTACGGTCAAAGGACTAGGGTAGTCTTCAATGTCGTCTAGACTAGATGAAGGCCAGGTCTTGAACTTGACATTACATGAGCCATGGGGAATGTTCCCAGTCAACTGATCCTGATGAAGGTCAGGATCATCCCCATACTAAGGATAAAAGGACCAGGGGAGTCTTCAATGTCGTCTGGACCAGATGAAGGCCATGTCTTGAACTTGACTCTACATGAGCCATATGGAATGTTCATAGTCGACTGAACCAGATGAAGGTCATGATCATCCCATACTACAGGTCAAAGGACCAGAGAAGTCTTCAATGTTGTCTGGACTTGATGAAAGTCTATGAAGGTCTCCACTCCACTAGTCCTGATGAAGGTCCAAGAGAGGCTATGGTCGACTGGACCTGATGAAGGTCTAGGAGGTTTTTCACTTCTCACTCTACAATCCTCACTCTACGAGACCTGACAAAGGTCAGTGAGGGTCTTCATTCCTCATTCTATAATCCTTACTCTACAAGACCTGACAAAGGTCAGTGAGGGTCTTCATTCCTCATTCTAGAATCCTCACTCTAGAAGATCTGAAAAAGTTCAGTGAGGGTCTTCATTCCTCATTTTTTACAATCCTCACTCTACAATACCTGACAAAGGTCAGTGAAGGTCTTCATTCCTTATTCTACAATCCTCACTCTAGAAGATCTGACAAATGTTAGTGATGGTCTTCATTCCTCATTCTACAATCCTCACTCTACAAGACCTGACAATGGTCAGTGAGGGTCTTTATTACTCATTCTACTACATCCTCACTCTACAAGACCTGACAAAGGTCAGTGAGAGTCTTCATTCCTCATTCTACAAGACCTGACAAAGGTCAATGAGGGTCTTCATTAGTCATTCTACAATCCTCACTCTACAAGACCTGACAAAGGTCAATGGGGGTCTTCGGTCGAACAGAGTCTATAGTTGATGGAAATCTATCCATGTAGTATGGAAGAGATGACAATCCTTCCATGTAGGGTCGAGTGGAACCTCAGCCAAATACTAAGCCTTCATCCATGTCATATCGAATGGCACATTTGCCTCAAGTTGTACATACGTCAAGGATCCACAACAAGTCCTAAGCTACATACATCTAGATGTCGAATGAGTGGCACACCAAACCTAAAGCTATACACGCATCTGAGATCCACAATAAGTTCCAAGCTACACACATGTAGATGTCGAATGAGATGCATATCAAGCCCCAAGCCATACACGTGTCTGGGATCCACAACAAGTCCCAATCTACACATGTATAGATGTCGAATGGGATATATGCTTCATTCTGTGTCTTCATTTGTGTATGTCAACTGGGATGTCTTAACACCAAATCTCCATACATGCATATCGACTGGACTGTCTTCACACCAAGTCTCCATACATGCATGTCGATTGGAATATCTTCGCACCTAGTCCCCATTAAGGTAGTGTCGACTAGAATGTCCCTGTAAAGTCTTCATACATGCATGTCGACTGGATCTTCTTCACACCAAATCCTGATGTAGTGTTCAGTGGGATGTCCTTGCCAAGCCTTGCATGTCGACTGGAACGTCTGCACACCAAATCCCCATGTAGTGTCGAGTGGGATGTCCTTGCTAAGTCATGCATGTCGACTGGAACTTCTTCACACCAAATCCCTATGTAGTGTCGAGTGGGATATCCTTGCCAAGTCTTCTTACATGCATGTCGACTGGAATGTCTTCACACCACATCTTGATTAGAGTATTTTCCATCGGGATATCCTCCGCATGCCAACTCTTCATACATGTAGTGTCGCTTGAGACATCTTCCTCATGCCTACTCTTCATACACGTAGTGTCGACTGAGACATCTTCCTTATGCCAACTCTTTATACACGTAGTGTCGACTGTGACATCCTCATCATGCCAACTCTTTATACACATAGTGTCGACTGGGACGTCCATGCTAAGTATTCATTAGAGTATTATCCATCAGGATATCCTTCTCATGCCAACTCTTCATATACGTAGTGTCGAGTGAGACATCCTCCTCATGCCAATCATCCATACACGTAGTATCGACTGGGAACCACCTTAAGCCAGATATATTGCTTCGTCGTATGAGATGAGTGGTAGAAAAAAGTGGTTCTTCTGGAGGGAAGCGTCTTGTTCCTTTCTTAGTCGATTGAGAGAAGTACGTTGATTGGGCTGGATGATGGTTTGTGTTATTGTTTGGAGCAAATGAGTTTCTCCATAAGTTGGAGTTTTGTGAAGGATAATTTTTTTTAAAGCAACCAATGAATACTTTTTTGGGAAGCTATGATGTCCCCAAGGTGACAATGAGTGGCCTATAACTCTTTTTGTGGTCTAATCGCATCAAGTGACACCTTATTAAGATATATTACTAGCACATCATTTATTAGGTCGCTTGGGAGGATTCAAGATTCTTTCAATGTGATGGTTGGTGGAGCTACCTCTCTTATCATTCCTCTTATCCTCCTCCTACCTGATCTTAATGTGAGCCAGAGCCATGGCTTGATCCACTGTGTAGCATCGAAATTTAGTGAGCTTTTTGTAGAGTCCACTTTCTGAAAGTAATCCATTTCAGAATGCTTCCACTGCAGTAGGCTGATGGAGATATGGGATTATTATCCTCTCTTTATTGAAGCGAGCCACGTAGCTTCACAAGGACTCCCCTCTCCATTGCTGGATGCATTGAGGTCATTGATGGTCTTCTCAAGCTTGCAAGAACTTGCAAAATGCTCCATAAATTTGTCTGCTAGCTATTGGTAAGACTCGATGGATCTGTATGGGAGATTGATGAATCAGGTGAGGGCAAGACCAGCTAATGTTTCTCCAAATCCTTTGCACATTCCAGCCTCCCATTGGTGAGGGGCCAGACCCGTTGACATCATCTTATATTTGTAATGGATAACATGGTCGTCTGGGTCAGTTGATCCATCATACATCTTCATATCTGGAGGACTGAACTTCCTTGGTAGTTTGATGGAAGTGATGGTCTCCAAAAATGGAGTATCAGAAATTGTTCCGGCCCGACTTTTCCTTATTGGTAGCCTGACATCGGGGTGGCTGGACAAAATTTCTTCTTTGAATTCTAACATTTCTTTGCGCATGTTGGAAGCGACTTGTTGCGCTTGGTCGAATGGGAAAATTGGTTCATTTTTTTGATCGTTCCGGGAGTGGTCGTCTGGGGTGGATCATCTGGGCATATCGTTGAATGCCCCCAAGAGATTGGAAAAGATTGTATGATTGCTAGGATTTTCCGGAGTATCAAGTTGTTGGGAAGTTGAGAAGATTTGCTTCAGTTGCTTCTAGAGGGTTATATTGGAGCTTCGCATGGCTTGACTCTCTTCTTCTAAAACGCGTAATCATTCTTGGAGTATGGCCATCTGCGTGGTTATAGGATCTGCTGTCTGCTCACTGCTAGAAGCTATAGTTGGCCATGTTTTAGGAATCATAGACGGAGAGATCTTTGTATGCTATGAATCGCTAAGGCCCCACGGTGGGCGCCAGATTGTGGATGCAGATTTTCGCCCAAGTTCCACAATCGAGAATTTATAGTATGAGGGCACTAGCGAACCTGTAAAACAAAGGTAGAATGAGCGGGGAGTACTATCCACCAGTGTGGTGGGTGCCGTAGGCACTCCGACGCTCAAGTCAGTACTGAAGACGGGCTGTAAATAATGGAAGAGCAAGGCTTGATGTTACCTTGACTTCGGTTGACTGTCGTGAGGGCGGTGGCCGGTGTTTAGAGAGTAAGAAGCTAAGAGAGTTCAAATATGAAAGCTCAAAGCCTGTCTTGAATAATGAATCATTTCTCCCTTTTATAGACTCATTCGTGGTCAGCTTTAATTCCTCTATTAGTTGCTTGTCAGTTGGGTGTCTGAAATAGCTAACTACGTGGGGGAGTTTCTAGCTTTGATTTTAGGCGTTTCGGATTTGGGTAAATGATCAGTCAAAGGTTTGCTTGATATGGCTCTCTTTGTGCGTGGGCCTGAAAAGGTAATTGGGTCTTTGGCCCAAGTCTATTCTGTTTGGAGTGATTGGGCTGCCAGTGGTGTAGGGCCTGAAGTGAAAAGTCAAAAATACCATTGGCCCAAATTTGGCCCATACATGGACAAACTGGATTAAGCCCATGTAAAAGTTGATTAAAACTTTTATTAATTAAAAATTACCTAAGTTTTGCTATAAATAGCAGGCTTAAGGAATGTTTTAATTGAGCTAAAAATAAGCTAAATAAGGTTTTAATTAAGCTAAAGATAAGCTATATAAGTTTGATGAGCTTACGCTTAAGAAAGCTAAAACAAGAAAGAGTTAGAGAAATTAACATACGTTATAGAAGTGTTTAGAGAAGTTTTGGAAGATCTCTACAACATTTCAAAAATGAGGAATCAAGATTTGATCTTGAGTGAAGCTTGCTTGCATTGGAATCAAAATTGGATCTTGGAGTCAAGCTTGCTAAATCTTGGAAATTCTCCAACCATTTCAACAAATGAGAAATAGATTGGATCTTTGTATCAAGCTTACTAGGTAATGTTTGATCTTTCATAAGTAATAGTGTCTTCGTTAATGAGTTTTCATTAGTGAGACATATAGTGATGAATTATGTATTGGATGCATAATTACATAGCTTAAAGTTGAAATTATGCTAATGAGCTCAGTTTTGATGCTTTGGAAGTATAAACACGATATGCTTGTAATTGGATCAAAGATGTTCATGTTGAACATGGAACAATTAAAAAGATTTTAGAACTCTAGATTAAACTTAGAGCTATGGCTACCATTCTAGAATCACTTGACCACCTTTGAGTGACCTAGAATTGTTCATAAGTCATTTCATTGTGGGATTCTAAATTGGTTTGTGTTTTGATTCAAACAAATGCATATATGTTTTTTTAGAATACATGTATGTTAGTTGTATAACATGTGTTGATGGTGGTTATGATGCTAAAATTGAATTTTAGGTGTATTGAAATATTATGAGAAAATTATGAGTGTTTAGTATTGGTTTGAAGTTGAAATTGCTCACTGCCTAGGGCAACGTCGTGACTCGGATCTCCAGCGTCGCAACACCGAGCATTAGACCTAGGAGTATCGCGACGCTCACCCTTCCATGTCGCGACATCGAGACGTTTAGCTCTCACACTTGCTCTCGCACATTAGAGCATCTCAACGCTTAAGCTTCCGCATCGCGACGCATATAGCTGATGAACACTGAAACTTCATTTTCTCCGTTTCAGAATTTATGGACTCCGTTTTGGTCCCCATTTTATCCCATGGACTCAAAACGAAATGTAGTTTTACATAAAATATTTTAAAATACACCATACTAGATATCTACATGTTAGACCCACTTCCGCTGCGTGGATCACCGATCCGACCCTATGGGTTCCACATCCGCTCCAACAATATGACTTAGATAAACTATGCATGTGACTTATCTCAATGTCATTCAGGTAAAATGTGGATGTTGAAATTGTCTACAAGCACTCAAACAATAAATACAACTATATCCAAGATGAGGGGGGGGGGGTAAATTGGGTATAAGTCCAAATAATGCGAAATTGGAAATTCTTTAAATTTTAAATCACTTAGTTAGTAGTTTTACCAATTAATCTTAGTGTGTAATTTTCTCAATCACAATCTATTATCAAATGCAAGTTTCTAAAATAATATGCAATGATAAAATAAAACTTGCGCTAATTAAAAGAGTTTAGGGATAGAGAAAATAACACCGAGATTTACAGTGGTTCATCCACCAATACCTATGTGCACTCCTCCAAGCCGCGCTTGAAGCTTTCCACTATGTAAATGTGATTTCACACTTTACACTGAGAGTTTTTCGTGGCTCACTCAAAAACCAAGAGTTTTGTCCCTAGGTTCACCCCAAATATTTATACAACAATAATAATAAGAGTTTTTTCCTAATGTTCACTCTTAAACCTTTACACAAATTCAGCCTTGAGAGTATACATCACTCACCACAAGGGATTTCTCACACAAGTATCTTGTAACGACCGATAACCTTTTCGACTAATAAATTTCGACTACCGTTTCATTTTGAGATGAATACTCATAACATAAATTATATTGAACATGTGCGCACTCATAAAGTGACTTTGGGGGACGATTGATACTCTTCGAAGTTCCGATACCGAATTATATGATGTTTTATTATCGGATAATCTACAGTTTTTATCCCGTAAATTTCTCAAACAAACTCTGATTTCTATCAATTTTATATCGTCAGAAAGCTGAGATCGAGACCTACAACTTCCGTGTTGAATATTTTTCCAAAATATAACCAGAAATAGATCAAAAATGCAAGTCAAAATTTAGATGAATACTGATTTCGGGGTCAAATGTAAAAATCTCAAATTTTCTACACACTTCTACACTTTTCCACAAACTCCCAAATATCTAAGGCACCCCACTATATAAAGAGAGTACTATTTACTAATCACAAATTTTTGAAACAAAGAGAAAGGAAGAGACGTGAGATGACGAAGAAAGAAGAAGAAGAAGAAGAAGAAGAAGAAGATGAGAAATAAAAAGAGAAAAGAAAAAGAAGGAAAAGAGAAAGAAAAGAAGCAAAGAAGGAGAAGATGTGCATCAATGGAGGGTTTAGAGAATGAAGAAAAAAAAAGAAAAAAAAAAGATTATCCACAAGAACCGCAATCTCCTTCGACAAGGGATTTAGTGCCAGCCAGATTCCAAAACAGTGAATGGACCTCTTTTCTCAAACTGATTTTATTAAGTGATGAATTCAGACTTACTTTACTGTTTTAGGACGTTAGTCATTTTATTATCAGTTATCTTTTATTCAGCATATTTGAGAGATGATTTTAGTCACATTTGAGAAAGAAATATTTTTCAGAACATGTTTTATGTTTTTTTGGGGGCATGGGGGAAAAACCCACCCCAGTATGTAACATATACAGAGATGAAATTGATGGATAGAGACATGTGCATATGTAGAGGACTGAGGGGACGGCGATATGTAACACCCTCAGATCTTAGAGCAGAGCTAGAGAGACGGCGATACGTAACGCCCATAAACCCTAATTTCAGAGCTTGGGTGGTAGCATAGATCCGCACCCCCAATTCTAGTTTGTGGCTTGGGGGACGGCGATATGTAACTCCCCAAGACCACCAGTTTTAGAGACAATAGTGGCATGCTTTGGGGGATGACGATACGTAACATCCCAAAGTCATGGATTTGCACTGCTGGCTACAGTTAGGTGTATGAGGGGACGGCAATACGTAACGCCCTCATACGTCAAGGTTTTTCAGGTACAGATCAGTACCCTGACATTAAATTTTCAGAAAAGCAATTTTCAGAAAAACAGTTCTCAGAAAGCAGTTTTCAGAAAGGATAAGTTTTAGAGATTTCAAGTAAAGTTTTCATAAAGAGTTTTCGTATAAGTTATTTATTTGAAACTTTGGTTTTAGAATCAAATGATTTTAAATCAGTTTTTCAATTATTTTACCATCCACTCACTTAGATCGTATAACGATCTAACCCCACCACTCCCAATTTCCCTATTTTGCAGGTATTCTCGGAGGACGAGCTTGGGAGGACGGATACTAATGCAGTCACTAGGGTATGGAGTCCATCAGTTCAAGTCAGAGAGAATAGAAGTCTAGTCAGAGTTAAGCAGACGCCTGGTATTAATCTGTGATAATTTGTAGTCATTGTTAAGACCAGTGCAATATTATTTTGTATATAGTAATTTATATTGAGTTTGTATTTTATGTTAATGAGTTTGGGCGTTGGACCCATGTTTAAGATTTTGATTAATAAAAAAGATATTGTTGTTGTTTATGATGGGAAAGTCAGAGGCTTATGGGGTTAGTACGGTCTATCCCCTACCGGTAACATCTCCCAGATCGGGGATGTTACACAGATGGTATTAGAGTATGGTCTAGGGAGTCAGTGACTACAGTAGGCAGAGTGATGAGGTCTGGTATACACAGTATGTCCAGGATACTAGTATGTGAGGCACTACCTATCCAGTATCTGATCCTCGAGTACGTCCTCAAATATCTATAGACAGGTTAGTGAGCCTTCCTAAACTAATCGAATAGTATTCTTTACAAAAATAATCATACTCTGGATCGAAGATTAGAAATCTTCTCGAAGTTATTTCAGCCCACTCTCAGAAGAACAAACAAGCTATGAAACCAGACAGAAGGATTTTAAAGTTATCAAAGGAGTGAGAAAGGAAAGCTATAAGAAAGTAAAGAATGATGCATAAAGTATAGGTAGCCAGAGATAAAGAATGGTAAATAGCTGGAATCAGGCAATGAAATTTTGAGGATATCTACCCTGGACAATAGAAAGAGAATAGAAAAGCCCGGATAAGTAATAAAGTGCCTAGAAGATGTAAAATCTCTTCCCTCTTCAGAACATTCCTTCAAGCTGAACTAGTAGTCTTCAAGTACTTCCTATAGATAGTAAAGTCCCATGAGCACCCACCCGGGAAAATAGGAAGAGAAAGAAAAAGTTAGGAAGTGGAGTAAGATACATAAGGCATATATCTAAGCAATTGGGAGTAAATAGAGATAGAGGAATAGAAACAGATAAGAAATGCTGAAATCTATAGTAACAAGAATTAGAGACACTGAGTTAAGTAATAAAGGAAAATACCAGAGACTGTAGTAAAGAAGAGTGTAGCAGGACTAGACCATAATAGAATACTGAGTAGATCTAAGCAAAATTTCTTTCATTTAAGCCGGATTCCTTTCCTCTTCAGAAATTCTTCCAACTTGATCTAATAACGCTCGAGTACCTCGAATAGATCGCAAGTTCCCCGAATAACAGAAAGCAGCCATAAGGTAGAAGAATCAAGAAATCAGGATTCTCGTGAAGGCTTCTGATAGATGAAATATGTCATAAGGCCCCGACCTACCTAGATCTTTATCCCTATGTGATGTCAGACAAGGAAGCTGTCCTGATGTAATATTGCTCATACATACCTTACATGAACAACAGACTCCACCAGGGCACATAGTACCAGAATAAGGACACTGAACTAATCAAGGCATGAGATGATTATTTTAGTCCCTACTAGCATAGATATAGACGACTGTAAGAAACCCAACATGAGATTATCTTAAGAAATGAAGGGCCTTGAATGGCATACCACATAGAAGAAGAATCAAGGAAGTTTCGAGGATGTAAAGAAGAGAACCCAGGATAACCCAAAGATTAAGGTAAGTTAGAGCGAGGTTTGCAAGACTAGTGGGAGTCCATAGATAAACCAAACGCAATAGAACCCATAGACGAGCCCAAGTTAGAAGAAATCTGTGGAAGTATAAAGAAGTAGACCCGAGGGAATTGAGATATTTAGAAAGTGATAAAAGTACCAGTATAGCCAGTAGAACAGAGTGCCAAAGTTGAGATTTAAAGTAAGAAATGAGAGCGAAGATCTAATAAAGTAGTTAGGAGAACGAAACACGACTAGCCACAGCAGAAAGACATAGAGCAAAGAAAAATGTATGTGAATAGTAGAGGGGATGCGTGAAGTGATAAGGAAATTCAGCAGGATCCCAAGACATGGGATAATCAATTAGGTCCCTACGGAATGTACGATGACAATTTCTTGTAGAATCTTTGATTTTAGTAAGCCAATAAATACCTAGCTAGAGCGTCACCAAACTTAAGTGTAAATCAGAAGTGCGTATTTGAAGATCCTTATAGAAGGAATATGCTCAACTTAGAATCTAGTAAAGAGAAGGAATAATGAAGAAGGGCAATTGGCAGATTTGGTATATTGGGAGATAACTAGATAGCTAAATCGATAAGTCCAGTGTAATATAGATAAAAAAGCATGAGGTAGAATAACACGATGTCACAGTAAGTTGAGTTAATTTTGGAAGCCACCGATGAATTAAGGAGCCATTAAAGAAGTAAGGACTTAGAAGTACGAAAATACCAGGAAAAATCATTCTTAGAAATATGGTGTACAATTATTCAGAGTCTCATGGTAGTGAGAAAGAAAGACTAGGGTAAGGAGTAGCCACTGAACCAGAAATTTAGTAAGAGATATCCTAATCAATCAAAGTTAATAGAGTTTTCAAGGGAGTAAAGAAGTAAGGAATTTGAGGAACTAAGATAAGAAAGGAACCTTCGTAGCAGAATGAGTCTTTTAGGAAAGATAGCAAAGAGATTATATTAGTATCCAGGGGAAGAAATAGTAACCGCATAGATTTAAGTAACAGAAGGGGTCAAGAGACAGTATAAGGAGCTTATTAGGAAGTATGCTTCTAGAAGGACTTTGTATGGGATGCAGAGTGATTAATTGATGTAAATGACCAGGAGTAAGGTTAGAAAAAGCAAGCAAGATAAGTTTTAACAATAATACCTTGAGTAGGAAGAGACACCAGCCATTTATGCACGAGAGTCCTAAGTAAAGAGTAGGTGTCACCGAATCACCGTAACAGAAGAGCCTCAAAACAAGTTACCATCCTCCCAACCCTCGATCGACATCATTAACAAAGATGGACTTAGCGTAACCTTGAGATACTCCAGAAGTAAGCATAAGTATAGTGGTAAATGATCGAAATATAAAACTCTTACTAACAACAACAAAACATAATGAAAAGAAATGAAGAGATAGCCTAAGTAAGAGATCTAAAGAGGAGCTTTTAGATAAGGCAACAAAGAGAAGAAGTACTAGTTAAGCCTGCGATAAGAATGTAAGAGGACAACGTTAAGAATAACCAAGAACATATGAGAACAAATATCCTTCGAATAAAGGAACATAGATATAAACCATAACAATTTTAGTTATAAAACGAAGTAGAATAGTAAATGAAAAGGTTAGCTGACACAAGGATTGAAAGTGAAATTGTCAAGGCGCAACAAGAAACAGGAGAAGAAATACTAAGTAAGTGTTGACATAAATATAGTATGGTATAGAACCGAGAAAATAAGTTTACTATAGTATGGAAGACAATAAAGAGAAGGTATTTTAGCATGCAATCAAGTACAGAAGATGAGTAAACGTACAAGAATAGTAAAGAAAGACCAAAGACATGAGACTTTCAGATGTAGTTTAAGAATGAAATAAGAGTGAGTGATAGCCCTGGGTAAAAGAATCGGAAAAGAAGTCATCCAGATAGAGCAATGCAAAATAAGGAAGTATGCAAGTAACGACCGAGATTCTAAGGAGACAATGTAAAGAAGAGTGATATTCCTCGGGACAGAAGACAAAGACATAGATAGATAAGAAAATCTCAGTAGATAGTAGAATAAAGCGGAGGATGAAAAAGAACTAAGAAAAGGTTAGAGAGTGAAACTGTTAGGGTGTAACGAGGGTAGGAGAGAATACTTAATAAGTAAAGGTAACAGTAAGTAATAACAAGGAAATTTTTTGATTAAGTAATCATATAAGGTACCCAGCCCCAGTCTAGGATCACCAAATCACTGCAAGTTTGGGATGATTGTGGCCGCATGTATGTGGTTTGATAGATTCATATCATAATACGGAGACGAAGAGCTAAGTTATTGCGAAGCTGTAATTGTCATAAGAAAATAAATTCTCGAGCTACAAAATATTGGCATGAAAATGAATGGCATGGAATACCGTTTAAGTACCAAAGTGCACTCACTTGAGCTTAAATTTTAACCAATCGAGAGGGACCACTAGGAAGTTTTCCATAAGTAACACTTTGAGTACAAGCTGTGTCGATAGACAATATCAGTAAATTAGAAAACCCCAAGCCTTATAGAAAAGTAGAAATTTTGAAACTTGAAGAGAGAAGATCATAAACAGTCGAAGGTTGCAAGGAGAGTATAGTAAGTTAATAGTTAAGTAATGAGAAAGAATATTAAGGTCAAAATTGAACAAATGGAGCAAAAGAATACTGAGTACATGCATAGAGACATCAAAATCTTTAGTGAAAGACAAAGGTACTTGTTACAAAGAATATGATCAAGTTAAGTAATTGTGGGGCATAATTAAAGATCTAGAAGAAAGAGGTTTTTGGAGATAAGGTATATTGAGTACAACTAAAGGTCCAGAAAAGAATTAGTCAAAGATACTCAACAGAAGTCTTACGAAACGAGAACTTAGAAAGAGAAAAGAAGAAGATCAAGTAACTAGTAAAGATTGGAGACAAGAAGATAAGTGTAGTAGAATCTCTAGATATTCTCGAAACTAGGAAAACCGTGAGTTAGACACCAGAAAGGATTTGAGGACGAATCCTTTTTAATGTGGGGAGAATTTGTAACGACCGGTAACCTTTTCGACTAATAAATTTCGACTATCGTTTCATTTTGAGATGAATACTCATAACATAAATTATATTGAACATGTACGCACTTATGAAGTGACCTTGGGGGACGATTGATACTCTTCGAAGTTCCGATACCGAATTGTACGATGCTTCACTACCGGATAATCTATAATTTTTGGCCAGTAACTTTCTTATATGAACTCCGATTTCTATGAATTTTATATCATCGAAAAGATGAGATCGAGACCTACAACTTCCGCGTTGAACAGTTTTCCAAAATCTGACCAGAAATAGGTCAAAAATACAAGTCAAAATTCGGATGAATAATGATTTCGGGGTCAAATGAAAATATCTCAAATTTTCTACACACTTCTACACTTTTCCACAAACTCCCAAATATCTAAGGCACCCCACTATATAAAGAGAGTACTATTTACTAATCATAAATTTTTGAAACAAAATGAAAGGAGGAGACGTGAGATGAGGAAGGAAGAAAAAGAAGAGAAAAGAAAAAAAAAAGAAAAGAAATAAGAAAGGAGAAAAGAAGCAAAGAAGGAGAAGATGTGCATCAATGGAGGGTTTAGAGAATGAAGAAAACCAAGAAAAAGAGAGATTATCCACAGGAACCACAATCTCCTTCGATAAGGGATCCAGTGCCAGCCAGATTCCAAAACAGTGAGTGGACCTCTTTTCTCAAACTGATTTTATTAGGTGATGAATTTAGACTTACTTTTCTATTTTAGGGCGTAAGCCATTTTATTATGAGTTATGTTTTATTCAGCATATTTGAGAGATGATTTTAGTAACATTTGAGAAAGAAATATTTTTCAGAACATGTTTTATGTTTTTTTCGGGGCATGAGGAAAAACTCACCCCAGTATGTAACTTATACAGAGATGGAATTGACGGACAGAGACAGATGCACATGTAGAGGACTGAGGGGATGGTGATACGTAACGCCCTCAGATCCTAGAGCAGGGCTAGGGGGACGGTGATACGTAACGCCCCTAGACCCTAGATAACCACTTCATCTTTAAAAGATATTGGAAAGATTCACAACCCTGGATAATTTCTAAATATTGTATTTTCTCAAACTACTTTCACGCTATTTTATTTACTTTTTTTTAAAATTTAAAATCACCATCAAAGTCACCATCTAAACAAACAATCAATCCATTAGATACTCGTAAAATTTGGCTTCATAAATTAATAGCTTAGGTATTAAGTCCTCGTGGGATCGATACTTTTATACTACTTGAACGATACGTGCGCTTGCGTTATACGCGTGTGACAACACCGGTCAACATTTTGATTTTGGAGATTGAAAACTTGAAATGGTGTTCTAACGAAGTATAATTTCGGAAATTCCAACTTTGCGTAATTATCGTATTTTCGCCATAACCTTTTACTCCGATATCGGATTAAGTTGATTCAAGTTCCAGATTAAAGAAGACTCAAATATCTAAAACGTTGAAGTTCATAATAATTTCGAATTCTGAATTTTCCATGACCGAAATTGATAAAATATTCGGAAGTGTGTTATGTGTAATTATTTAAGTCATTTTCAAAATAAGAAAATAAAAATTAAAAATTGTCAAACTTCCACCAAACACGGTGGAGGATTTTGTGCCATGTTTGGTGCCATGTTTGATGCCATGTTTGGTGGAGCAATTTGTGGAGAAATTGGTGGAAGCCTTTAGATTTTCCTATAAATACCAAGCTAAACTTTGTAAATTTTTCATGCTTTCTTTGGAGGAATTTCTCCATGAAAACCTAAAGGAAAGTGTCTTGTATATTTATTTAAGTTTTCTTGTATTTTTTTTTATTTAATTAATAAAATTTTGTGTGTTTTCATTTACAACATGAGCATGTAATCTCATTCTGCTGGGGTGAAAATGTGAGACTTTTAATATAATAAATTAGATTAATCTCCCTTATTTTAATTAAATTTTGGATTAATTAGTTACCCCCTATATGGCCAGTTTAGGTGATAACCATATTTATCGCCTATATGGTCGGTTTTACATTTCAGACGTAGTTTCCGCCTATATGGTCGGTTTAGGTAATAACCTTGTTACCGCCTCTATGGTCGGTTGGATTTAATTGAGACAAATGGAATTACCGCCTTTATGGTCTGGTTAAATATAATTAATTAATCGGTAAACATTGACAATAAGGGATATTTCTAATTTTAAAATATTAAAAGTGGATCCTCTAACCCCTGTATTTTCTTTCATTATTGTAATTTTACTTTTATTTATCTCCAAGTTATTTTTTATGATGTTTTGTTTATTTAAGTGTTTAGTAATCCTAAGTATGTTTTGTAACTAAACATATTATATGGGGTTGTGATGAATTCCAATATCACCTGTTTATAAGGGGTTATTTTGTATATTGGGTAATATAAAGGTTTATTTATTAAGTCTTAAGCTTAATGCTTCTTGTTAACTGGCCATTAATAAGATTGATCTGGTAAATTTAAAATAAACTTGACGGAGGAATTTTAGGTTTCAGCCTTAGACTTAATAGCCCATGATCTCCCTTAAAGATTAGTTTCCCCTTAATAGATTTCCTTCCAAGATAGACATATACCTGTCGGGCGGGGGTAGCCACAATTGAAACTTAATCTTAATGAATTCAGGTAACTTGATTAACATAGACATATGATTGATTAGGTTACACTGGGTATTTGCATCTGACCATCGACATAGGCTTTTGCATAATTTCGTGTTCCAGGTTAATAAACCAATATATTGCACAAACATGAGATAACCACTTCATATTTAAAAGATACTGGAAGGATTCACAACCCTAGATAGTTTAATAATATTGAATTTTCCTTTATTTACATTCGTATTATTTTATTTATTTTTTTTAGTTTAAAATCATCATCCAATCAACAACCAATCTATTTGATACTCGTAAACATTTGGTATCATAAATTAATAGCTTAGGTATTAAGTCCTTATGGGATCGATACTTTTTATACTACTTGAGTGATATGTGCGCTTGCGTTATACGTGTGTGATCACGCCGGTCAAGTTTTTGGCGCCGTTGCTTGGGACTTATTTATCTTTTATTATTAATTAAGGGGTTAGATACCTTTATTTGTGTCTAATTTGTTTTTACTTATTATTTTTGTTTCTTGTGTTTCAGGTTCTCAGACACTACATGAGAATAACCAAAAGCTTTGAAATCCGTCTGCTTGACCCTGAAATTGAAAGAACAATCAGACAGTTGAGAAGGGAAAGGCGAGAAGGTCAAGAAGCAATCATCAACATAGAACCTGAACCTTTGGAAGTTGCACCACCAATTCCCATTCGAGACATAACCATTCCGGTGGTTGACGGCTTCATTTCATGTATTGTACTTCCTCCCTTACCAGCAAATGCGTGTGACATCAAAACATGCATCCAAATGATACAACGGTTAGTTCAATTTGGGGGGAATGCAACTAAAGATCACTATGCCTACATCAGCAACTTCCTGGAAGTTTACAGCACTTTCAACTACAACCAAGCGACTGAAGAAGCAATGAGACTGCCTGTTTTTCCATATTCTTTGAAAGACAGAGCTAAGGCTTGGCTACACTCACTACCAGCAGGTTCCATCACAACTTGGAACACTATAGGCACCAAATTCCTTGCAAAATACTTTCCCCTAGCCAGAACTGCAAAGCTGAGGAATGACATCACGTCTTTTGTGCAACATGATTCAGAATCCCTATGCGAAGCTTGGGAAATATACAAGGATTTGCTCAGAAAATGTCCTCATCATGAGATTGCGAAATGGCTACAAGTCCAAACCTTCTACAATGGACTTTCTGGATTAATGAGAACTACAATTAATGCTACTGCTGGAGGTGCTTTAATGGCAAAAGGAGAATATCAGACTTGGGGACCTAATTGAAGAAATGGCCAACAACAATTCAACAAAGATGTTGGAGTCAAGGCAACTGCTGAGGAAGTTCCAAAAGAAAGCAGCAAAGCAGATCCACAGATGGAGGAAAAAGAAGCAAAAGCAAATGATCAAGAAAAATTCACTCCACCTCCACCTTTTCTGCAGCGTCTCCAGAAAACTAAACTGGACAAGCAGTTTGCTCGATTCCTGGAGATTTTCAAAAAGCTACATATCATCATTCCATTTGCAGAAGCATTGGAACAAATGCCTAGTTATGTCAAATTCATGAAATACATTTTGTCACGAAAGCAGAGATTGGGAAATTACGAAACAGTCGCATTGATAGAAGAATGCAACGCCATCATTCAGATGAAGCTTCCCCCCAAAGTTGAAAGATCCTGTCAGTTTCATCATCCCTTTCACCACAGGTGAATATTACTTCTGTAAGACTTTATGTGATTTAGGTGCCAGTATTAACTTGACGCCTTTGTCTATTTATAGGAAACTACAAATTGGAGAAGCAATGCCCACCTCGGTTACTCTGCAACTTGCTGACAGATCGCTCATATTTCTGAGAGGTGTAGTGTAAGATGTATTGGTTAAAGTCGACAAATTCATTTTCCCTGCAATTTCATTATCCTTGACATGGAAAGAGACAAATATGTACCTATCATCCTTTGGAGACCATTCTTGGCTACATGTTGAACTGTTATTGATGTACAAAAAGGAGAATTAACCATGAAAGTGCATGACCAAGAAGTTACATTCAATGTTTTCATAGCCATGAAATTGCCGTGTGATGAAAATGAGGAGGAATATTTCAGAATTGATGTTGTAGATAGTATCATCCAGCATACTGATGCAATGTGACTTCCCATGGATAAACTTGAATCTTGCATCACCAACATGACTGACAGCGAGCTAGATGATGAAATTCTGGAATGTATCAACTATCTTGACATGCTATTTCGCTTCAAATCGACACCACATGTGGAAAGTTTGGAACTACCGAAAAATGAGCGAATCAAGCCCTCAATTAAAGAACCACCATAGTTGGAACTAAAGCTACTTCCGAGCCATCTCAGGTATGCATTCTTAGGAAACTCTTCTGATTTACCTGTGATTATTTCTTCATCGCTAACATTGGAGCAGGAAGATAAGCTGCTGAGAGTGTTACGAGAACACAAGAAAGCCATTGGTTGGACTATATCAGACATTCGAGGCATTAGTTCATCATTTTGCATGCATAAAATTATGATGAACGACAAATACAAAGCCACAGTGGAGCATCAATGAAGACTAAATCCAATCATGAAGGAGGTCATGAAGAAAGAAATTATCAGCTGACAGTATGTGGGTGAGTCCTATGCAATGTGCGCCAAAGAAATGAGGAATTATTGTAGTCATAAATGAAAAAGAACGAGCTGATTCCAACAAGAACAATGAATGGATGGAGAGTATGCATGGACTACATGAAGCTGAACAAAACAACAAGGAAAGATCATTTCCTTCTACCATTCTTTGATCAAATGCTAGACAAATTGGCGGGACATGAGTTCTATTATTTTCTGGATGGATACTCGGGGTATAATCAGATTTCCATCACCCCAGAAGATCATGAGAAAACAATTTTTACATGTCCATATGGTACTTATGCTTTCCGTAGGGTGCCATTTGGACTATGTAATGCTCCTGCTACATTTCAACGTTGCATGATAGCCATCTTCTCAGACATGCTGGAACAAAGTATGGAGGTTTTCATGGATGATTTTTCTGTGTTTGGAGACTCGTTCAATCACTGCTTGCAAAATCTGGAAAAGGTGTTACAAAGGTGTAAAGATACCAAACTGGTACTCAATTTAGAGAAATGCCACTTCATAGTGCCGGAGGGCATTGTCTTGGGACATCAGATCTCACAAAAGGGAATTGAGGTAGACAAAGCAAAGATCGAAATAATTGAAAAACTACCTCCACCAATATCAGTTAAAGGGATTCAGAATTTTCTCGGACATGCAGTCTTTTACAGTAGATTTATCAAAGACTTATCCAAGATTACGAAACCTCTGTGCAATCTGCTGGAGAAAGACGTGCCTTTCAACTTCACCAAAGAATGCCACGAAGCTTTTGAGATCTTAAAACAGAAGCTGGTCTCTGCCCCCATCATAGTAGTACCAGACTGGACCCTTCCATTTGAGGTGATGTGTGATGCTAGTGACTTTGCTGTAGGTGCAGTTTTGGGACAACGCAAAGTAAAAATTTTCCATACCATTTACTACTCCAGCAGAACTCTGAATAAAGTACAACTCAACTACACAACCCCTGAAAAGGAGTTGCTCGCAGTTCTGTTTGCTTTTGATAAATTCTGCTCCTATCTGCTGGGTCCCAAAGTGGTGGTTTACACAGATCATTCAACAATTAAATACATGATCACGAAGAAAGATGCCAAACCCAGATTGATCCGTTGGGTGCTTCTACTATAAGAATTTGACGTTGAGATCCAAGATAGGAAAGAGACAGAAACCAAGTGGCAGATCACTTATCGAGGCTCGAGAATGGAGAAACAGCTGGCAACGAACTAACAATCAAAGAAACTTTTCCAGATGAACAATTATTTTCCATGAAACAACATGATGTCCTTTGGTATACTGACTATGTAAACTACATAGTATCGGGAAAATGGCTGTTAGAATGGACACATCAGCAACGAAAGAAGTTCAAACATTGTGCTGATCAATTACTGACGCGTTGTGTTCCACATGAGGAGGTCAATAGTGTCTTACAACATTGTCATTCATCATCATACGGTGAACACTTCAGCCGAAATAAAACAGGTTTACATATCGAGGTTTGTTCTAGCCCACTCTATTTAAATATGCTTACTTATTTGCTCTTTAATGTGACATGTGCCAGAGAACGAGAAATATATCGAGGAGAAATAAATGACTTCTGCAAAACATTCTGGAAGTGGAGATATTTGATGTATGGGGATTGATTTTATGAGACCCTTTGTTCCATCATTCGGAAACCTGTACATACTAGTTGCAGTAGACTATGTCTCCAAATGGGTTGAAGTAATATCACTGCCATCAAATGATTCAAAAGTAGGGATAAAATTCCTTAAAAAGAATATTTTCACTCGCTTTGGAATACCTCGGGCAATTATCAGTGATGGTGACATACATTTCTGCAACAGATACTTCGATGCACTTCTATCCAAATACGGAGTTACTCATAAAGTTGCCACTGCCTACCATCCACAGTCAAATGGACAGGTTGAAGTTTCAACAGGGAGATCAAAAGAATCTTGGAATGAATCGTTGGATCAACAAGGAGGGACTGGTCTACAAAACTGGATAACGCATTATGGGCCTACCGGACAGCTTACAAAACACCCATTGGTATGTCACAATATAGAATGGTGTTTGGGAAAGCATGCCATCTGCCGGTGGAGCTTGAACACAAAGCGTACTGGGCACTGAAGAAGTTAAATCTTGATCCACAAGTAGCAGGAGAAAAACGGCTCCACCAACTCAATGAATTGGAGGAATTTCGTCTACAAGCTTATGAGAATGCCATAATATACAAAGAAAAGACCAAGAAGTGGCAAGATCAAAAAATAGTGCGCAGACAACTGGAACCAAGGCAGCAGGTGTTGTTATACAATTCAAGGTTGAAACTTTTCCCTGGAAAGCTGAAATCAAAGTGGTCGGGTTCATTTGTGATTACTCAGGTTTTACCATATGGAGCTGTTGAGTTACTTAATCCCAACACCAATGATACATTCAAAGTTAACAGCCAGCGTGTCAATCACTACATGGGAGAATAATTTGAGCGACAAAAAGAAAGTGTCACACTTTTAGATTCAGCCTAATGTTCGGGCAATCATGTCTAGCCAACGACATTAAACTTAGCGCTAGCAGAGAGGCAACCCATGAAAATTGTGTATATATTCAGATTTGATGTGTTTTATTTTTTGTGTGTTTAATATTTGTAGGTAAAGTCACATTTCAGGATGGAAGATGTTCTCGCAAATCTTCACAAGCAATTTCCTTCTCTCCCTCAAAACTCTCTGATGAAAGTCTATGACCGGCGTTATCACACGGGAATAACGCAAGCGCACGTATCGTTCAAGTAGTATAAAAATATCGATCCCACGAGGACTTAATTCCTACTGTTGTTATTAATTATTGATACTATTTATTTACAAGTATCTAATTATAGGGAAAAGGGAATTGATTGCTTTTGGTTGGTTGAATGTGGTTTTGCAAAATAAAATAAAAACAAACTCAAAAGAAAATACTAAGGAAAATAAAAGAAAAGACTCAAGGATCTGGGGTCGTGACTCCACACAATATTATTATAAAGATGAATTGATTCTCTTATTTATGTGTAATAAATTAGATTGCTAACCTGGAACACGAAAATATGCAAAAGCCTCAGTCGATGGTCAGACACAAATACCCAGTATAACCCAATTGAACCATATGTCTATGTCAACCAAATTACATGGATTCATTAAGACCAAGTTCCAATTATGGCTACCCCCGCCCGACATGTATATGTCTATCATGTAAGAAAATCTATTAAAGGGTTATCTATCCTCAAGGAAGATCGTGGGCTATTGAATCTAAGGCTGAAACTTAAAATCCCTATGTCTAGTTCATTTTAAGTTTACCAAATTAATCTTATTAATGACCAGTTAACAAGAAGCATTAAGCTTAAGACTCAATAAACAATCTAAAGAATTACCCATAAAAAGAAAATCAATTATTAAGTGTGGATATTGTGTTTCATCACTTCCCTAGAATAAAATAAAATACTGGGGTTAGAGGATCCACATTTAATATTTCTTATCTAGGAATCTCACTTATTATAAAGTATAAATTATTTTATGTTCTGCTTTCTCAGGAATTAATAATGTTAAACATTTAAAACCAGCCATATAGGCGGTAATCCATTTAGTCCAATTACACCAGCCATATAGACGGTAATTATCTGTCACATAAAGACCAGCCATGTAGGCGGTAAAGTAATTTATATTTAGACCGACCATATAGGCGGTAATAAAGTATGACATTAATTAATCCGGTTAAATTATAATTTATAAATTATAGTTAAGTGAGATTTACCTAGATAATTATATTAAAGGTTTCACCTTTTACCCCAGAGGAAATTTAACTACAAAACATAAAGTAAGTAAATAAAAAGCTGTAATAAAAACTAAAAATAAAAATACATAATTTTATTATTACAAAACTAGATGCTTCCTATGAAATCAGGGAAAAAATCCCAAGGAAAGCACACCAAATGAAGTGAAGAAGGCCTGAATTTATAGGCATTTTCGGCAACTGGCGTCGCGACGCCAAGACGCGTCTTCGGTCAACACAGGTTGACCACGCGGATTCTTTCGGCACAATCAGGAGGTGACACGTGTCACGCGGTGAAGGTGGTGCAATGAGAAGTCGACACGTGGCACACTGTGATTAGCTGAGCTCTCGGTCTAATGAAAATTTGACACGTGGCACGCGCTTTTGGTTGGTCCAATGAGAGATTAACACGTGGCAGCATGTGATTCGCTGATGATTCGGTCCAATGAGAACTCGACACGTGGCACGCGCTTGCTTTGGTCCAATGAGATTTCGACACGTGGCAGACGGCGCATTTTAGCAGATCTTCTGTGATGATGACACGTGGCACGGTGCACGTTAGCAAGATCGGTGCACTTTAGGCGTCGCGACGCTTAGGGTCTTGGCGTCGCGACGCGGCCAAATTACCGAATTGCCCTTTTTGTCAATTTTCACTGTTTTGCTCCAATTTACCTCCAGAATGTCCTGAAACTTTATTTATCTACAAAATAACACAAAACACATCAAAATATTCACAAAACTCAAGAAACTATACAAAATATTAGGTTAAATGAGTGGGAAATAGTGATAGATTTACCACTCATCACACCCCTAAACCTAACATTTTGCTAGTCCTCGAGCAAAACACAAAATAAAATAACAAAAATAAAATTAACTAAGCCACTTTCGTAGGGATCACGGTTGCATTTAGCATATGCAACAAGCCTTTAAACCCCTAGGTGTCCCTAGTGGACGAGTTGTAGTCTCATGAGGGTTTACAGCAATGATACCCACAAACATTTTACAAAAGTAAAAAGAAAGTAAAACTAATGCACACAAAAGCAAAAAGACAAGAGAAAAGAGAATAAAGATGTTAGTGACTAATCAGGTGAAACTTCTACTCCAAGTTACTAGTTGTTTTGTTTCTTTCGAAATTACCGAATAAGTAAATTCTCCGATTATTTTTACCATTCTCCATATACACAGGCAAAAAAATATATTAAACAACTCATTTTTGCCCACAACAGTCATAAGTGCAGTTGATAAGAGAGTAATATTTTTATCCTGAAGTTTTATCAGAATTCACACCTTTTTGCAGAAATGGAATAATTTTTCTGATTTTTCTGATTTTTTCTTTGATTTTTCTCTATTTTTTATTTATATACAATATCTTCCATCTATGTAGCGAGCTTTGGGCCGGTGGCTCCCAAACCAGTTGGCTTTAGGGCACCAGGTGTTAAGACACCCCTACGAACTTAATTACTCAGACTTCAGATATATATTTATTCTGCAACATCTCTGATCCATGTAACGAGCTTTGGGCAAGTGACTCTCAAACCAGTTGGTTTTAGGGCACTAGGTGTTAAAACACCCTTACAGACTTAATAACTCGGATCTCGAACGTTTTTTTTTTACTCCATTGCTTTTTTGAGATGCTTCCTCCAATTAAACTAGAGCACTGAATATTACAAACTTTTCAATTTTAGCTCATGTCCGTATGTTACTATGCATTTTGATAATATCTGCTAACTGAGCATATGAAGATCTATTTTAGTCCGTTTTATGCAGAATTTACAAATTAAATAATTTAAAATGAAATAAATAAAAACTAACTTGTTCCGAAAAAATGGGTTGAGATACGTCTCAGGAGTGGAAACTCCTTACTCAGCTATCTTTTACCAATTTCACATTTTTAGTCAAAATAAAAACACAAAAACGCAAAATATTTTTGTAATTTTTGAAAATTTTTAAATTTTTTTGTATTTTTCGAAAAATTTTGGACTAAAAATAAAAACAACACACAAACTAAAAATAAGGTACTGATTAACTAATTTTCTCCCCCAAACCTAAATGAGACATTGTCCCCAATGTCTTAAACAGTAAAAAGAGAGTTAAGAATGTCGTACCTGGTTAGCTGAAATTCTATAGGAAATTAAAGGTTAAGATCCAGATTAATCCGACGCCTCTTACCACGATTGTCTTCGGACCAATTTATCTTTGAAAAGATAGGGTCAACTTGTGGTTCATAGACTATGAGTTGGTCTATTAGATTCGGAGCAGTTCTGGCAGTGAAAAGGAGTTCTTTCATAGGTTTTGACACGAACCCATTTCTCCGAGCATCATCAAGAAACACACAAAGAAAATCATAAAATCCTTCAACGTTGTACAGTCCAAGCGGTTTCTGGTGTATGTTCAGGTTCGCCCAAGATAGCACAATAAAAATTCCTTCAATGTACCCAAGCCACCTGGCAAAGCAATAAAAGCATCAGCATGGTTAATCATTTCTACTAGTCGTTCAGACATAACTGGCACGATCAGTTCCTCTCAGTTTGATGGTTCAATAAGATTTGCCTTTGCCAAGGGTTTTGGGATGATTCCCAAAATGTGACTGCCTCCTTCCTGTACAGCCTTTGAAACGATCCCCATAAGTCCAAGATTGCCCCCGCCATATATATGTGCATATTCCTTGCAGCTAAGACTCGACCCAATTCATGTGTTGCTTCTATGTATTGTGGTTTAACACCAACACTACTACCACAAAACACACAAATGTTCTCAACTCGTCTTCTTGAAGTGGCTTCCATGTTTTACTCTGGATGTCTTCAAAAGTGCAATGATGAGTTGAATTTATAGTACCTGAAAAAGGGTGAGTAATAATAGCACTAATATCTTCCAAAGGACGATTGTTAGCTAAACAACAAAAGAAATCGTGAAAGGTCAAAAAGTATGGATCCTCTATGAAAATAAAGATAATTACAACAGAAAAGCGAATCAAAGCAATAATTAAGGCAACTGAATTGTGTATGCAATACGCCATTCGCTTAGTATAAATTCATTAGGATGCGTCTCAAGAATCCATTCCTTACTCAGCCATCGCTAATGAATTATCTCTTATCTTTGCCAAACACCATTCCTTCTGTCTTATGTTTTGGTTGAGCTTTTCCCTACAAAAAAACACACAAAATTAAAACTCTACAACATGTATACACAAAATATAAAAACAACAAATTACAACAAATTACATGGGTTGCCTCCCTGCTAGCGCTAAATTTTTCGTCTTCAGCCAAACGTGACTGAAATTCATCTGTCAATGAGGTTTCAGCGTAGTTTTGGATGTCCGATTAAAGACAATCCCATGAGCGTTGCTTTTGAAAGGTCTTTTCCAACGGTAAGGTGGCAAAACGAATTTTATTCTATTCAGTGCTCGTGCCACCTTTTTGCTCATTGTTGCTCTAGTGGTTCCTGCAAAGAAAGAAAGAAAATCAGGAGGTCTCATATGGTGCTTGACTTGGAATGGAAGTTCCATTTTGTCAAGCTTTTGGGCGATATCTTTGATTTGTACTCCCCGATACAGCGATGATTCTCCTGAATGCTCTGGATTTTCAATTTGGTCAGACATTTGCTCCTTCATTTGCTCTGCTTCTTGCTCCACCTTTTCTTCACAGATATATTTTAGGATTTCCGCATTCAATTCTTCATCTGTCATCTGTGAAATGCATGCTTCAAAATTGTTAACCTGAGGACATAAAGAAATGTCAAATTTTAGGTCTTCATCCTCTGATTTGGTTGAAATGATTGGCTCAGGTAGATCTTCTTCAAACATTTGTAAAAATGGATGCTCCAAGATCTTCATTTTGAGGATACAGAATTCCATCCTCAAGTGTTGATGCAGTTGGTACCAACAGCTCAATTTCATCATCGTCAAAGTCAGAATAATAAAAATCAAATCGAGACTTTGCCGGTTCGAGCTCCTGAACTGATACCTCTGGTTGTTTATATTGCTCAGCCTCCTCCTCTGTTGAAGTGTCATTGTGAAATGATTGGTACTCGAAGGTTTCATCAGTGTCATCTGAAAATGGTCCATGAGGTATGTAGCTCTGGTTTTCTGTTAATTGTCTCGTCTGATCTGTTAATCTCTGAATGAATTCTGATTGTCTCTGAATACTTTCAAATTGATTCTGGCATGTTTCAAGCATTGTATCCAACTTTTCGTCTTGTTTCTTGAACCAATCTTTAAGCATGTCAACCATCTGATCTTCCTCTGATGGTTCTGATTGTTGATGGAAATCGAAGGTAGATGGTGGATAAGATGAAAAATGTGATGGTTCTTCGTACCATGAAGGATTTTTATAGCTCTGCCACCCTGGATTGTCTTCGTACCATGAAGGATTTTTATAGCTCTGCCACCCTGGATTGTAGTTGTACTCGCAATAATCTCTCGGGTGGTTACCATCACAAATTACACATCTCCCCATTTCGTTCTGATGAACAAATGTAGTATTGCTTGATTCTGACATCCAGTGATAGTTGTTGGGCTGGACAACAGGCCTCAGAAAACCGGATTGTTGCTCCCAGGTGTGGGGTGTATCTTCTTCCAATAAAGCTCGAAATCTTTCAATCTCCCAATAATGTTCCATTTTTCAATCCTCTGAAAACAAAAGAAAGAAATAAAAATTAAAGATAAAAATAAAGAAAATTAGATACAAGTAAATTAGATAGCTTCAAAATTAATAACTCAAGAAAAATAAGTCCCCGGCAACGGCGCCAAAAACTTGACCGGCGTAAACACACACGTATAACGCAAGCGCACGTATCGTTCAAGTAGTATAAAAATATCGATCCCACGAGGACTTAATTCCTACTGTTGTTATTAATTATTGATACTAATTATTTACAAGTATCTAATTATAGGGAGAAGGGAATTGATTGCTTTTGGTTGGTTGAATGTGGTTTTGCAAAATAAAATAAAAACAGACTCAAAAGAAAATACTAAGGAAAATAAAAGAAAAGACTCAAGGATCTAGGGTCGTGACTCCACACAATATTATTATAAAGATGAATTGATTCTCTTATTTATGTGTAATAAATCAGATTGCTAACTTGGAACACGAAAATATGCAAAAGCCTATGTCGATGGTCAGACGCAAATACCCAGTATAACCCAATTGAACCATATGTCTATGTCAACCAAATTACCTGGATTCATTAAGACCAAGTTCCAATTATGGCTACCCCCGCCCGACAGGTATATGTCTATCATGTAAGGAAATCTATTAAAAGGTTATCTATCCTCAAGGAAGATCGTGAGCTATTGAATCTAAGGCTGAAACTTAAAATCCCTATGTCTAGTTCATTTTAAGTTTACCAAATCAATCTTATTAATGGCCAGTTAACAAGAAGCATTAAGCTTAAGACTCAATAAACAATCTAAAGAATTACCAATAAAAAGAAAATCAATTATTAAGTGTGGATATTGTGTTTCATCACTTCCCTAGAATAAAATAAAATACTGGGGGTTAGAGGATCCACATTTAATATTTCTTATCTAGGAATCTATAAAGTATAAATTATTTTATGTTCTGCTTGTTGGACAATTATGACCCATAGCGTCACTATTTGTACAGATCATGGTGTTGTTGTACAAATTAACTATGTGACAAAAGAGATTGCACTCTTATCATTTGTGTTGAGATCACCTAGATATATAAATGATAGGAGGTCCCTGTGATTTGTTCCTGGACGGAGAATGATATGAGACAGTATCAGTCCACGAAGGATAAATCATTAAATATCCCTAGTCAGAGTATTATCGAGATTGGACATCGATAAATACGTAAAAGACTAGTATTACATTGTGCACGTTGTGAGGGCACAACGGCATAGTTCTCATATATTTGGGTATATGATACTCATGCAAGTGTGATAGGAGGTTGTGTTTTACCGATGGTACGGGAAACAGCTTCACTCTCGATAGACCCCCGCGGAATCTCTTTGGTAGTATAACTATGTGTCTATGGGAGTCTGCAATCAGGGTAGGTGTATTTGGTCTTAACCTGAGACTTGCACCGCTAATACTTACGACAATCAATATACTTTGGTTGAGGTCATCCAAGGCTTTAACAGGTTCTGTGTACGCCAATGCTGGGTATATTGAGAATCGTAGTGTGTTGGGTGTGATGTTAAGACGGAAGTATCACTCCAGTCATATGGAGATGATGGTCACATAGGATACGGAACTTGTTCTCTTAAATGCTCGAGCTATCGGGATATTATGACTAGGTCATGTATATCCGATTATAGAGACTAGTTGCCAAACATCCGATATGTGCTTCGTACGGGGCAGACACAATTCGAGCCCCAGGCCTAGCACGTGAACATCCGATACTGGATCGACATACACAATACTACGGTATACTACGCTTGATATAGATCGCTTATTCATGTAAGCATGTTTCTGGAGAATTGGGTAGGCATGGCGCTTTGCTAGAAGCCAACCTTGTCTTGTAAATCAGTATTAACGTAGTACGAGGTACTTACGTGTTCGGATAGTCCGACGACCGTATTTACTGGCAACATATCCGGGGATCTCATGGGTCGCTTCCCGAAGATTCACCGATGACGTATGACTCGCACTTTAATTAATCTAGATTAATTAGAAGAGAGAGAAAATTAATCTGGGATTAATTGCGGAGATATTTTATCTGGGATAAAATATTAATTAAAGAGAGAGAACGATTAATTTGGAATTAATCGATAAAATAATATATTTGATATATTATGAGAAATTGGATTTCGACGCGGAATTAAAAATAGATTTTAATTCGGGCGAACGAATTAATTTAGAATTAATTCGTTAGCGACGTGAATAGTGATTTCGCTAGGCGTAATCGTTTAATTGCGTCGTAACGGAAAATTTGTTAATTTGGAATTAGCGAACCCGAGCCCGGGATTATTTGCGAGCGCATTCGCATTTCGAATTCGAGTGCGGCAGGCAAGTCAAATCGCAAGTCACATCAAGCGTCAAATCACATGTCACTTTGAGTGATGTGACAATTTGATTGATTGTTTTGAGTGATTGATGTTATAGATGAAAAGCATTAATGGCTTTTGCTTTTTGACTTTTGCTTGTCTTTTGAAAATTGAAAAAGTGGTATATGTTTATTATTTTTGGAAATTAATAAACACTTTTACTTTTTCTTTCTCTCTCTCACTTACGGTTTCACGTGAAACCCTTCTTCCCTCTATTTTCTCTCCCTCTCGGCTTTGAGCCACTTCTCTCTTCTCCATTTTTCTGGTTCGACCGAATGAGAAAGAGAAGCTTGTGAGAGTGTTTTGTGGCAAAACAAAGATGCTAGCACACACTTGGGTCAATACAAAGGTGATAGGACAGTGAACCTTTGAGCTTGGAAACCGATTTTGAAGCTTGAAGCTTGGAGCTTCAATGGAGGTCTTCAATGGCCGAATCATGGAGGATCCAAACCAGCCCAAACCGAGCAGTCCACTGCAAGAAGAAGCCACTGCCAAGCCATCTTGGAGGAAGAAAAGGCTTGTCTTCTTCGCGTCGCAAGATCCGGTCAATGTGAGTATATTTCGCACCTCTTTTGATGTGTATTCACTTGTTTCATTGCTTGATTTCATGATCTTGGGACCTAATCTAGAAACCAACAATGGTATCTTGAGCTTTGATCAATCATGAAAATTTTAGGGTTTAAAATTGGGCAAACTCGATTTGAGCAGGAATTGGTTGAATTGTTTGATTAAGTATGCTTGAATGAGGTTGAATTGATGTTGTGCATGATCAATTTCAAGAAAATTGGATTGGATCAATTTTCCCCAAAATTTTAGGCTTGGCCGAAAATGTGAGACCCTAATTGTCTTGGTAATTTTTTGTTTTTTGATCATTGGATGACTTAAAACAATTGGGTAATGTTGATTTGAGGTTTAATTGGATTGAATTTTGAATTGGACAATTTTTCCCCAAATTGTGGCTTGGCCGAATTCTTTGAGAAATAAAATTCATGGTGATTTTTGTTGTTTGATTCATTGGATGAGCTGAATTGATTTGAGAAATAATGATTGTGGATTCAATTGGATTGAAACCGAATCGGAATGAAAAACCCCAATATTGCCGAGAATGAAGAAGCATGAAAATGGGTTTGATTTTGATTAAATTGTGTTGGACACTATTTGATGTTAAAGTGCATGATTAATTAGGCTAATTGATGTTTTAGAAATGTTAATTGGATAATTAATTGTGTATTATACTTAGGTTAATTAATTATAGAATTTGGAATTTTATAAGTTAATTAATTGGGCTTAAAATTGGATTTGGGCCTTATAGGTTGTAATTGGGCTTTTGGGCTTTGTTGTACAAAGATCGGTTTAGGCAAAATTGGTTGGATCCAATTAGGCCCAAAACCGCATCCATAAAGTCCAATTATGACTTAATGGACCTAATTATTTAATTGGGCCTAATGGGCCAAAATTGATTTCTGGCTTATGGGGTAAATCCCGGATTGGACTTTGGTTATCGGTTTGACCCGAGTTGACCAAAAGTCCACGCCTTAAAGAAATTAATTAGAAGCCCATTGGACTTTAATTAAATAAACATTGGATGTTAATCGGGCTTTGAGACCCGTAACGATTGAATTTGGAATTTAAGTCGTAAAGGTTCGTTAATAGAAGTGTAATATTTAATTTGGAATTAAATAGTGAATTAGTATTAAATACAATTGAATTGGATTTAATGTTGTAGTTTAATTTAATTCAAGAATTTGTACTTTAAATACTTATTCGCAAAACGAGTTTGACTCGAGCAAAATCAAATCGTTGTTTGAACATTGGATGATCACTAATTATCAGATTAATTAATTGGATTAGATTGATTGATAACATGCTTGTGTGAATACATGGTTGCGATGCATGAATAATGTATATCAGATGGATATTAGATGGGTGGGGCAATTTTAGAAATTGTTGTAATAAATTTGATTTATTAATTGGACCTGCGTGTCCAGCCTTATCACCTCCATACTCTTTGTATTCTCTTCTCACCTATTCCCCTGATGAGCGGAAAATATATCAATATTTACCGCCCCTTTTACTTAATATTTTGTTAGTTTCTCGGGTTTGATGAACGTTTTGATGTGTTTTAGTTTATTTTGCAGATAAAATAATATTAGGACACAATGAAATCATTTAGGACGAAATGTGGGTCAAATAAGGGCAAAAATTGGACTTGACATATTAATTTTGGAGATTGGAAACTTGAAAGAGCGTTTTAACGAAGTGCAGTTTTGGAAATTCCAGTTTTGCGCATCTGTCGTATTTTGGGCATAACTTTTTACTCCGATATCGGATTGAGCTGATTCAAGTTCCAGATTAAAGAAGAATCAAAGATATACAACTTTGAAAGACCAAATAATTTCGAATTCTGAAGATTTCATGCCCGAAATTGATGAACCATCCAGAAGTGTGTTGTGTGTAATTATTAAAGTCATTTTCAATCATTTTCAAAGCAAAAAATAAATTAATAAATAAATAATAAAAATTATCAAATCACCACCAAACATGATAAGCAATTATAGGAGCATTTAATAATGGATTTGGTGGAGAATTTAGTGGAGCAATTAATAATTGATTTGGTGGATGATTTGATGGAGGCACAATTTTGCCTATAAATACCAAGCCATTTCATTTTGTAAATTCATACTTTCTTCTAAGGAATTCCTTAAGAATACTAAGAATATTATATCTTGTTTGTTTATTTACAGCTTTCAGTAATTAATTCCGCTTTCGCACTTTCTTTTCTTTACTTTTCAGTTTTTACTTTCCGCATTTACTTTTACGCACAGTACTTTTCTTTCTTTAATTTTCAGTTTTTACTTTTCAGTAATGAGGAGGTAACTCCCCTTTGCTGGGGTAATAGGTAAAACTTTTATTACTAATATTTAGATTAATCTCCCTTAATTATATTATATAAACTAGTTAAACTTGACTTAACGAGGATACCGCCATATTGGTCGGTTGGTAATTATTTAAATTGGTTTTAACCTGACTAAACTGGATACCGCCTGATTGGTCGGTTGAATTTTTTTAAACCTACATTCGAGCAATTTTATTTACTTGTTGTTAAATTCAAAACCTTCATCATTTCAAATCAATCAATCAACCTGTTAGATACTAGTAATCATTTGACCTCATAAAATAATAGATTAGGTATTAAGTCCTCGTGGGATCGATACTTTTTATACTACTTGAACGATACGTGCGCTTGCGTTATACGCGTGTGTAAGCACCGGTCAAGTTTTTGGCGCCGTTGCCGGGGACTTATTTATATTCACTATTAATTTTGGGGTTAGATACGTTACTTGTATCTAATTTCTTTTTACTTATTGTTTTTATTTTCTTGTGTTTCAGGTTCTCAGAAACTACATGAGACGAACCAGAAGCTTTGAACTCCGATCGCTTGACCCAGAAATTGAAAGAACCATCAGACAGTTGAGAAGGGAAATGCGAGAAGGCCAAGAAGCAATTATTAACATGGAACCTGAACCTTTGAACGTTGCACCATTGATTCCCATTCGAGACATAACCATTCCGGTGGTTGACGGACTCATTTCTTGTATTGTACTTCCTCCCTTGCCAGCAAATGCAGGTGACATCAAAACATGCATCCAGATGATTCAGCAGTCAGTACAGTTTGGGGGGAATGCAACTGAAGATCCTAATGCCCACATCAGCAACTTCCTGGAAGTTTGCGATACTTTCAATTACAACCGAGCAGCTGAAGAAGCAATGAGACTGCGGGTTTTTCCATTTTCCCTAAAAGACAGAGCTAAAGCTTGGCTACATTCACTACCAGTAGGTTCCATCACAACTTGGAACACTCTAGCCACAAAATTCCTTGCAAAGTACTTTCCACAAGCAAGAACTGCAAAGTTGAGGAATGATATCACATCTTTTGTACAACAAGATTCAGAATCCCTTTGCGAAGCTTGGGAAAGATTCAAAGATTTACTCTGGAAATCTCCTCATCATGAGATCGCAAAGTGGCTACAAGTCCAAACCTTCTACAATGGACTTTCTGGAATAATGAGAACCACAATTGATGCTGCTGCTGGAGGAGCTTTGATGGCAAAAGGAGAAGACCAGGCCTGGGATTTAATTGAAGAAATGGCCAACAATAATTCTTTATGGCCAACAGAAAGGAGCATGATCCAAATAATTACAGGAATTTATGAAGTTGGAGCCAACACAGCACTAAATTCCAAGCTGGATATGATATACAAATGTCTAGAAACACTTAGCACACAAGTTGTGAACATCGCTGGAACCACAAGTTCACCATATGGAGGAGCACCAAAACCAAACCAACTTGAAGAGATGGTGAATTATGTCAACAATTTCAACAGACAGAGGAATAATCCATATTCCAACACCTACAACCCAGGGTGGAGGAATCATCCGAATTTTTCATGGAGCAACAATTCAGGGCAAAAGAACAATCCACCACCGGGATTTCAACAATAGAACTATCCACCACCTGAATTCCAGCAACAGAATAAAAGCCAGGAGCATGAAAAAGAACCAGGAATAATAGAAGTGCTGGCCCAGTTGAAGAAGCAAGAAGCAAAATACGATGCTTAGCAGCTATGGTTCAAAATCAAGTAGCATTGAATCAAAGCCATCAGCCTCTATCAAAGCACTGGAGAATCAAATCGGACAACTGGCCAATGCTCAAAGTACAGACCGCCAGGTAATCTTCCCAGCAACATATAACCAAATCCAAGGAATATGGGAAATGAGCAATGACATGCCATCATGTTAAAAAGCGGTATTGAAATCAACAAAGATATTGGAATCAAGGCAACAATTGAAGATATCCAAAAGAAACAAAGCAGCAGATGAAGGGAAAAAGAAGCAAAGGAAAAAGAACAGATCACTCCACCTCCACATTTTCCTCAGCGTCTTCAGAAAAATAAACTGGACAAGCAGTTTGCTCGTTTCTTGGAGGTGTTCAAAAATCTGCACATCAACATTCCATTTGCAGAAGCCTTGGAACAAATGCCCAGCTATGTCAAATTCATGAAAAACATTCTTTCACGAAAACGGAGATTGGGAGACTACGAGACAGTAGCATTGACAGAAGAATGCAGTGCCATCATTCAGATGAAACTTCCCCCGAAGTTGAAAGATCCTGGCAGTTTCACCATTCCATGCATCATTGGAGAACATAACTTTGGTAAGGCTTTATGTGATTTAGGTGCAAGTGTTAACTTGATGCCTTTTTCTATTTTCAGGAAACTGCAGATTGGAGAAACAATGCCCACTTCAGTCTCTCTACAACTTGCTGATAGAACGCTCGTATTTCCAAGAGGCGTAGTTGAGGATGTGCTGGTCAAGGTTGACAAATTCATTTTCCCAGCAGATTTTATTGTCCTTGATATGGAGGAAGACGAAGACGTGCCTATCATTCTCGGGAGACCATTCTTGGCTACAGGTCGAACCATTATTGATGTACAAAAAGGAGAATTAACCAAGAGGGTACATGACCAAGAAGTAACATTCAATGTTTTCAAGGCCATGAATTTCCCAGAAGATGAAAAGAAGGAGGAATATTTCAGACTTGATGTGATACACAGTATCATTCAGAAAACTCCATGCAATGCAAATTTCTATTGACAAACTTAAAACATGTCAATTGTCTATAGAGCCTGAAGATAAAGCGTCTTTTGCACTGAAAAAGCCAATTCTTGCACTACAAGCAACAAAAGAGAAAAAGTTCCACCAGCTCAACGAATGGAGGAATTTCACAATCAGTCTTTTGAGGATGCCAAATTGTACAAAGAAAAGGCCAAGAAGAGACAATATGAGAAGTTAGTGCGCATACAACTGGAACCAGAAGGGAAGAAGGTACTGTTAAACAAATCAAGGGTGAAATTCTTCCCATGGAAGCCAAAATCACGGTGGTCAGGTCCATTTGTGATCACCAAGGTTTTACCAGACAGAGCCGTTGAGATACATGATCCTGACTCCAACAAAACTTTCAAGGTTAAAAACAAGCATGTTAAGCACTACTGGGGAGAATCATTTGAGCGACAAAAAGAAAGTGTCACACTTTCAGATCCAGCATAAACGTTTGAGCAGTTCACGTCTAGCTGACGACTTTAAACTTAGCGCTTGCAGGGAGGAGGCAACCCATGCAATTTTTGTATATATTGTGATTTGGTGTGATTTAAATTTTGTGTGTTTAGTTTTTGCAGATTAAGACATTTCAGGATGGAAGAAGTTCTCGCAAATCTTCACAAGCAATTTCCTTCTCTCCCTCAAAACTCTCTGGAAAGTCTACAAAGCTCGCTTGGAACGGATGAGACTACTAACAATCCATGGTGTTCCTAATGATATTCGTTGGGTAATTGAAGCACGAGTCTGATTGGCAGGTGTGTCTTCTGACTCTTTTATTTCACATCTACCTAGTTTTGGAAGAAGACAAATGGGTGTTTGTTACAAATGTGCACGCTGGAATTGCAATACTCGTTGTCGTTCTTTAGGAATGGTGTCTGATAATCGCGAAGACAAAATTAAATTCATTAGGGATGGCTTGCGTAAGGAGTCTGTAGATGATATATCTTCAAAGACGCATCCCAGTGGATATGTTCACATAGCCATTCGCAAATTACATACACAATTCCAAAAAGAAAGACAACAATTAAGTCTTGGGAATCTGACTCAAAAAGACCATGTTTGCCAGTTTATAAGAAAATTGGATGGGAAGCTTGTCCCTGACGCATAAACGTCAATCAAGCCGCTACTTTTCTTGTACATATTATATCTCTTTGTCTTTTCCTAATAATTATAAATTATTTTGTTGTTTTCTTTTATTGTCTCCGACAGGATCCAGACCTTTTTGACTATCACGATTTATTTTACTGTTAACTAATAATCGTCCTTTGGAAGATACTTGTGCTATTATTACTCACCTTTTTTAGGTTTTATAAATTCAACTCATCATTGCACTTTTGAAGACTTCCAGAGTAAAACATGGAAGCCACTTCAAGAAGACGAGTTGAAAACATCCGTGTGTTTTACGGTAGTAGTGTTGGTACTAAACCACATTACGTAGAAGCAGCACAAGAATTGGGTCGAGTCTTAGCTGCAAAGAATATGCACTTAGTATATGGCGGAGGCAATCTTGGACTTATGGGGATCGTTTCAAAAGCCGTACAAGAAGAAGGCAGTCACGTTTTGGGAATCATCCCAAAACCATTGGCAGAAGCAAATCTTATTGAACCATCAAACGGAGAGGAACTGATTGTGCCAGGTATGTCTGAACGACTGGTAGAAATGATTAACCGTGTGGATGCTTTTATTTCTTTGCCAGGTGGCTTGGGTACATTGGAGGAAATTTTTATAGTGCTATCTTGGGCGAACTTGAACATACACCAGAAACCAATTGGGCTGTTTAACGTTGATGGATTTTATGATTTTCTTTTTGTGTTTCTTGATGATGCCCGGAGAAATGGGTTCGTGTCAAAACCTTTAAAAGAACTCCTCTTCACTGCCAGAACTGCTCCGGATCTAATTGACCAAATCTTAGCCTATGAACCACAAATTGACCCTATCATTTCAAAGATAAATTGGTCTGAGGACGATCATGGTAAGAGGCGTCGGATTAATCTGGATCTTAACCTTTAATTTCCTGTAGAATTTCAGCTAACCAGGTATTATCTTCTACACTCTTCTTCTACTGTTTAAGACATTGAGGACAATGTCTCATTTAGGTTTGGGGGAGGGAAGTAGTTGATCAGTACCTTGTTTTTAGTTTGTGTGTTGTTTTATTTTTAGTCCAAAATTTTCGAAAAATACAAAAAAGAAAATTCGAAAAAAGTTCAAAAATTACAAAAATATTTTGAGTTTTTGTGTTTTTATTTTGACTAAAAAGGTGAAATTGGTAAGAGATAGCTGAGTAATGAGTTTTCACTCCTGAGACGTATCTCAAAACTAATTCGGAACAAGGTTAATTTTTGTTTATTTCCTTTTGAATTATTAATTTGTGAATTCTCAATAATACTGACTAAAAAAAGGATCTTCATATGCTCAGTTAGCAGATATTATCAACATGCATAGTAACATACATACATGAGTTGTAATTGAAAAGTTTATAAATTTAGTGCTCTAATTAATTGGAGAAAGCTTCAAAAAGTGATGGAGTCAAAAAAAGTATGAGTAAAAAAAAAAAAAACTTATGAGATCCGAATTATTAAGTCTGTAAGGTGTGTTTTAACACCTAGTGCCCTAAAGCCAACTGGTTTGGGAGTCACTGGCCAAAGCTCGCTACATGGATCAGAGATGTTGCCGAATAAATATATATATCTGAAGTCTGAGTAATTAAGTCTGTAGGGGTGTCTTAACACCTGGTGCCCTAAAGCCAACTGATTTGGGAGCCACCGACCCAACACTCGCTACATAGATGGAAGATATTGTATATAAAAAAAAAATAAAAAAATCAAAAAAAAAATCAGAAAAATTATTCCATTGCTGCAAAAAGATGTGAATTCTGATAAAACTTTAGGACAAAAATATTACTCTCTTATCAACTACACTTGTGACTGTTGTGGGAAAAAATGAGTTGATTAATATTTTGTCAACTGTGTATATGGAGAATGGTAAAAATAATCGGAGAATTTACTTATTTGGTAATTTAAAATGAAACAAAACAACTATTGACTTGGAGTAGAAGTTTCACCTGATTAGTCATTTCAAATCAATCAATCAACCTGTTAGATACTAGTAATCATTTGACCTCATAAAATTAATAGATTAGGTATTAAGTCCTCGTGGGATCGATACTTTTTATACTACTTGAACGATACGTGCGCTTGCGTTATACGCGTGTGTAAGCATCGGTCATCCCCTCAATGTAAATGAGGTTTCTTTAGAAGTGTAGTGTAACGGGTAGAAGAAATAGTTGTGCTAGCGGGAGAGAGAAAAAGAGATTTGCTCTAGGATCAATGTAAAGTATCCATCCGCATATCATTATTAATTTTCATATGCGCTTTATTATATGTTTAGAATGCATGTTTAAGGGTGTATGATGATGAGACCTTAACAAAGATAATAAATTGGTTGCCAATTTGCACGCGAAAATCCCTCGCTTAATATTAAGCGTCTTTCCTTCCATTGAGTGATTCTCACTCAAGATCCGAGACGGCATTGGTTTGTTGGCCAAAGTCAAGGACTTTGTTTGTCGAAGATGTGTTTGAATCACGAAGGCTTTGTTCCATATTGGTGTCTTGTCCAAGTTGTGGTTTGTTGGCCAAAGTCAAGACCACTTCTTGTCCATCGACATTGATTACGAAGCTTTCCATGGTCAATGGGTCGCGCTTGACTGGGATCACTAAGTTTGTTGTGCCAAAGCCAAGGCTTAGTTGATTCAGAGGAAAAATGTTAGGCAATACATTGGATGTATTGGCATATATAAGATATATGTTTCGGACTTGGATGTCCCCCTACCGGATCTAGGAATTGGATTGGATCCAATCGATCTTAGAGATCTACCTAGTTAATTATCATACAATTTGTTGGCCAAAGTCAAGATTGTGTGATATTTAACGGGATCCTAGCCCACTAGGAAACACGGTTTCCCGAGTACTCGACAGAGGGTTAGAGGCTCGCCGAAAAATAGTGGGAGGCAAGAATGAATTTGCAATACTCATTCAATTACTCGCCATACATGCTCAATCACAAATTATTTCGTCGTTAAATTAAATGTTAGTTGGACTAATATTTAAATTGTGTTTTAATAAACAGTTGGACTGTATTATAGTTGATTATATAATTGGATTATAGTAATCAATATATTTGAATTAATTAATTTCAATTTACAGTGGTTTTATAATTGGATTATAGTAATCAATGTAATTGAGGTTAATTAATTTAAATTATATTTGATTGTATAGTTGGACTATAATAATCATTATAATATATAGTACCACAAATCGTTGATTAAATAGTTGGACTATTAGAATCAAGATATAATTGAAAGATTGACATTAAAACATAATCTTAGGGAAAATGTATATAAATGGTTTAATTTTCAAATTGGGAATTATTTCAGGATGGTCCTAGAAAAATAATAAGTTATTTTATTTGATAAAATAACATATTAGGCCTAAGCCTGAAGTTAAGCAAATAAGTAGAGCATGATCTTTGGATGATCACGTAATGATAACTTAAGTGCTTAATCCATTATACTTGTCATAGACTCCTTAATTCCTTATTTAGAACTAAGGATTAGATCCTTATAATTAATAAAGAAATTGAAGGTTTTCAAAGATTAGATCTTAGAAGTACTATTATTGCAATAGTAAACTCTTGGAGAGTTAATGACTATTTTCAAGGAGACAAAGTCAAACTTTGCAATTAGGCAAGTAGCACAAGGGCACCATACTTCGATATTCCAAAGGCCAAGGCTTGGCCAAAGGCTTCTGGAATATTGAAAAGGGCAAAGGCAAAATCATTATAATCTTCTAGGAAGATAAAAGGACATATCCCAAGAAGGAATTGAAGACGAGCAAGGCTCTGACTTCAAATATGTTTGTCAACATTATGTTCACAACTAATATTAAAATTGGATTTTAGATACTTAGTATGATACATAATATATGTATTGATGTGCAGAATCTGTCATGAACAGGATACTGACTTCAATAGAGATTTATCTGCGAATTGAAAACGGGACGAAAGTCGCTGTTTTAACCATAGATACCTAAGTTTAGGAACTACCCTCCGGTATGTACTTAATTAGGAAACTGTTATAATGTAACTAGTTTGACTAGGAACATTATCTCTATATCAGTGTATGATCCGTGCGGATATATACCTTTATATTCTAGAACACTAAAGTGTTTTATTATATAAAGATGATATTGAGATAACCACATTAGGTGTGAATAACAGTATTTATATTTTGAATATAAATATATCTCAAATATATAACATGACAAACTAATAGCTCAAACTGATTTGATCAGGTTGAAACTTGAATGTGGCATTGTTGTCTGGGACACAATTTAAACAAGACTCGTATATCCACACTTTTGAAGAGTGCGTACTAGGACTGATTTGATCTCATTCAAATAAAGTCTACGAATCTAGTTTATTGGGCAAAGTGCCTAAAAAACTATTTACTTGGTAAAAGTGCAAATGCCACCGATCTGTTAGCCCTAGTTCATAGTGAAGCAAGTGGGCCCATGTCTAGCTAGGCTAGATGTGGATATGAATATTTCGTTACCTTTACGGATGTGGCATCGCGTATGGTTATGTGTTTCTTTTGAAACACAAATCGGAAACTTTTAAAGTTTCGACACGAAATAGACAAACAGATCGGTTAAAGTATTAAACCGTCACGGTAAGACCGTAATGGAAAATACTTAAGCAATAAGTTTCTCATATACTTGAAAGAGTATAGTATTCTTCAATGAGGACTCCTTTCGGAACACGTCAGTTTGACGGTGTGTCCGAAATGAGAGACCGAATTTTGTTGGACATGATAAGGTTAATCATGAGTCGCTCTGAGCTACCATTTCCTTCAACGGATACGCTAAACAGTGCATAACTTATTTTGAATAAGGTTCCATAAAATATCTGTTTGACAGATATCATATTAGATATGAACGGGAAAGAAACTGGGTTTCACATTCCTGAATATTTGGGTATGCTAGGCATACGTTTGGATGATACCAAAAGAACCCAAAATGGATAAGTGCCAAATGTAGGTTATCCTAGGGATACCAAAGTATAGTACTTATACACCTCACAAAAGAACAATTAGATTGTTGCTCACCATGCGGTTTTCCTAAGAGGAATACTGATATGCAGTGGTAAGTGGGAGGATAGTAAAACTCGATGAAAATCGGAGTAATACTATTCCCGGTACCGAGTCCTAATGGAACACAAATAGTTCATCAAGGATGTGACTATTACCAATAATCTTTGAATACACAAGAACCACGTAGGTCGGAGAGAGTCAGAAAACAACCTGGGGTATGGGAATCTGATCTCACCTCATAAAGATGTCTATCTTATTGAGGAATACCAACTGACTACGTATGAGGAAGTGATACAAGGTATCGACTCCCTATTATGGCAAAGTGCCATAATGTCCGATATGGATTCCATGTATACCAACTATGTTTAGACACTAGTTGACGTACCGCAAGGCATTGTGCCTATTCGTACTAAATAAGTCTTCAAGGAAGACATACATGGATGACAACATACCAATGTATTAAGCTAGGCTTGTAGCGAAAAGGTAGAGTTATCAACATTGTGTTGATTACGACGAAACCTTTTACCTGTTGCCATGGTAAATCCATTTCGACAATGCTTGCTGATGCTGCATGTTTCATTCAAGAAATGTGGCAGCTGAATGCCAAAACCGCTTTCCTTAACGGAAATCTTTTGGATGATGTTTTCAAGATCCTGACGGTTTTGTCGAACCATAACAAGCAAACAAGGTTTGCAGGTTATTCGATCCATGTTTGGATTGAAGCAAGCATTAGGTTCTTGGAATTATCGTTTTGATGTAATCATAATGATTTATGATTTAATTCAAAACGAAAATAATTCTTGTGTATATAAGGAGGTTAGTGGGAGTGCACTGACAGTGAATGTCCTAAGTAATGATGATATATCATTTCTTGGAAATGATATTCCCATCATATAATCGGTGAAAGCTTGGCTTTCCCAGATTCTCAATATACCCAGCATTGGCTTTCATCATATAATCGGTGAAAGCTTGGCTTTCATCATATAAGTCGTAACAAAGGTACTATAAATAGTACGGAACAGTGAGCTGGAAATTTTCCAAGCAAGATACTGTTACCGAATAAACAACAAATGCGGGTTATTGCTGCAGCTGAGGCAACAATAGAAGCCATTTGGGTCGATAACAAATCTAATTAGATTAGATACAGTTCTGTTAGCAGCTGAGCTAGGCGTCAACACATGGTAAAGAATTAATGGTCTCATCAACGATCCAGATACATACTTCGATATTCATCTGATTCGTTCGGATCATACATCGCGGCGATGTGATGATCGAATAAATCGCATCAGATGATATTTATATAAATCCGCTGACGAAAAGCTTTTCTCAGCAGTTTGAGCCAACCGTACATAGTTCGGGTGTCAAGCACTCGAGTGACTGGCTATAGGCCAAGTGGGAGATTGTTGGACAATTATGACCCATAGGGTCACTATTTGTACAGATCATGGTGTTGTTGTACAAATTAACTATGTGACAAAGGAGATTGCACTCTTATCATTTGTGATTAGATCACCTAGATATATAAATGATAGGAGGTCCCTGTGATTTGTTCCTGGACGGAGAATGATATGAGACAGTATCATTCCACGAAGGATAAATCATTAAATATCCCTAGTCAGAGTATTATCGAGATTGGACATCGATAAATACGTAAAAGACTAGTATTACACTTGTGCACGTTGTGAGGGCACAACAACATAGTTCTCATATATTTGGGTATAGGATACTCATGCAAGTGTGATAGGAGGTTGTGTTTTACCGATGGTACGGGAAACAGCTTCGCTCTGGATAGACCTCCGCGGAATCCCATTGGTAGTATGACTATGTGTCTATGGGAGTCTGCAATCAGGGTAGGTGTATTTGGTCTTAACCTGAGACTTACACCGCTAATACTTACGACAATCAATATACTTTGGTTGAGGTCGTCCAGGGCTTTAACAGGTTCTGTGTACGCCAATGTTGGGTATATTGAGAATCGTAGTGTGTTAGGTGTGATGTTAAGACGGAAGTATCACTCCAGTCATATGAAGATGATGGTCACATAGGATACGGAACTTGTTCTCTTAAATGCTCGAGATATCGGGATATTATGACTAGGTCATGTATATCCGATTATATAGACTAGTTGCCAGACATCCGATATGTGCTTCGTACGGGGCAGACACAATTCCAGCCACAGGCCTAGCACGTGAACATCCGATACTGGATCGACATACACAATACTACGGTATACTACGCTTGATATAGATCGTTTATTCCTGTAAGCATTTTTCTGGAGAATTGGGTAGGCATGGCGCTTTGCTAGAAGCCAACCTTGTCTTGTAAATCGGTATAAACGTAGTACGAGGTACTTACGTGTTCGGATAGTCCGACGACCGTATTTACTTCCAACATATCCGGGGATCTCATGGGTCGCTTCCCGAAGATTCACCGATGACGTATGACTCGCACTTTAATTAATCTGGGATTTATTAGAAGAGAGAGAAAATTAATCTGGGATTAATTGCGGAGATATTTTATCTGGGATAAAATATTAATTAAAGAGAGAGAACGATTAATTTGGAATTAATCGATGAAATAATATAATTGATATATTATGCGAAATTGGATTTCGACGCGGAATTAAAATTAGATTTTAATCCGGGCGAACGAATTAATTTAGAATTAATTCGTTAGCGACGTGAATAGCGATTTCGCTAGGCGTAATCGTTTAATTGCGTCGCAACGGAAAATTTGTTAATTTGGAATTAGCAAACCCGAGCCCGGGATTATTTGCGAGCGCATTCGCATTTCGAATTCGAGTGCGGCACGCAAGTCAAATCGAGCGTCAAATCGCAAGTCACATCAAGCGTCAAATCACATGTCACTTTGAGTGATGTGACAATTTGATTGATTGATTTGAGTGATTGATGTGGTAGATGAAAAGCATTAATGGCTTTTACTTTTTGACTTTTGCTTGTCTTTTGAAAATTGAAAAAGTGGTATATGTTTATTATTTTTGGAAATTAATAAACACTTTTACTTTTTCTTTCTCTCTCTCACTTACGGTTTCACGTGAAACCTTTATTCCCTCTCTTTTCTCTCCCTCTCGGCTTTGAGCCACTTCTATCTTCTCCATTTTGCTGGTTCGACCGAATGAGAAAGAGAAGCTTGTGAGAGTGTTTTGTGGCAAAACAAAGGTGCTAGCACACACTTGGGTCAATACAAAGGTGATAGGGCAGTGAACCTTTGAGCTTGGAAACCGATTTTGAAGCTTGAAGCTTGGAGCTTCAATGGAGGTCTTCAATGGCCGAATCATGGAGGATCCAAACTAGCCCAAATCGAGCAGTCCACTGCAAGGAGGAGCCACTGCCGTGCCATCTTGGAGGAAGAAAAGGCTTGTCTTCTTCGCGTCGCAAGATCCGGTCAATGTGAGTATATTATGCACCTCCTTTGATGTGTATTCACTTGTTTCATTGCTTGATTTCATGATCTTGGGACCTAATCTAGAAACCAACAATGGTATCTTGAGCTTTGATCAAGCATTAAAATTTAGGGTTTAAAATTGGGCAAACTCGATTTGAGCATGAATTGGTTGAATTGTTTGATTAAGTATGCTTGAATGAGGTTGAATTGATGTTGTGCATGATCAATTTCAAGAAAATTGGATTGGATCAATTTTCTCCAAAATTTTAGGCTTGGCCGAAAATGTGAGACCCTAATTGTCTTGGTAATTTTTTGTTTTTTGATCATTGGATGACTTAAAACAATTAGGTAATGTTGATTTGAGGTTTAATTGGATTGAATTTTGAATTGGACAATTTTTCCCCAAATTGTGGCATGGCCGAATTCTTTGAGAAATAAAATTCATGGTGATTTTTGTTGTTTGATTCGTTGGATGAGTTGAATTGATTTCCGGAGTACTTTAGGCGTCGCGACGCTTAGGGTATTGGCGTCGCGACGCGGCAAAATTACCGAATTGTCCTTTTTGTCAATTTTCACTATTTTGCTCCAATTTACCTTCAGAATGTCCTGAAACTTTATTTATCTACAAAATAACACAAAACACATCAAAATATTCACAAAACTCAAGAAACTATACAAAATATTAGGTTAAATGAGTGGGAAATAGTGATAGATTTACCACTCATCAGCTACACAAACGTATACATTCTGTCTTGTTTTCGTTCGAACGCATTTACAAATGCTACTCGAACTCGCACGTATTATGCTTTACCATGCATCAGGTCTTGTCCCGTTCGAACGCGTTCCTGGATGTTATACGAACGTGAACATTCTGTCTCATTATCGTTCGAACGCATTTCTGAACGCTACACGAACGCATACATTCTGTTTACCGTTCGAACGTGTTTACGGACGCTACACGAACGTGCACATTCTGTCTCACTTTTATTCGAACGTGTTTCCCAACGCTATACGAATGCATGTATTCTATTTACCGTTCGAACGCGTTTTCGAACGCTACACGAACGTCCACACAGTGAACATATTTCTTTTCATCCCATTTCTTGCATGTTTTCTTCTTTGGTCATTTCTTTTGCATTACGTAATTAATCATATCATTTCATTATTGACACTTTTATTGTTTACATTTATTTATATTTCTGCATTTACCTACTTAATGTGTTCATGAGATTGTGTGTTTGCCATTATGTCGATTTACTTATATGCATGCAAACTTAGATATAGGTTATATGCAAACTTAGATATAAGTTATTCCTGCATGTGTATGTTGCGTAGACTTGGTTATATTATTGCATGAATCCGTTTATTACAAGTGACATAAGTAAGGGACCATTCTGAACCCAACGGTTTGAGGTCTTCCCTTGCGAGGGGTGAGTGCGACCTTAAATCATTTCCCAGTTCACGCTGGGTGGCGACTCCATTTTATTTCTCCAGTTTAGTCCCTCGCGGGCTACTCTTTACTCCCGACCGGGCCGCGAGCCCCGGGACAGCGTCGCCGATTTCTATGTCCTACATCATGGCCTTGTTATATTGAATTAGGAAATCCACACGAGATCCCAGCCGCTTAATTTGTTGAGACATGGTACGAGATCGCGATGGTCGCGAAGTAGGGTGAGGTTGAGGTGGTGGAATTGGTGCTAATGAGGAAGCTGATGGTTCGGCAGAGGCATGTCTCTCTCCATGGAGTTGTTGAATGATTCGGGCCGTTATTACAATTATGGGCTGCGTCATTTCTTCTCTCAGGTCAACAAGGACCCTGGCCAGTGTGTATAGTGATGAAATCAAATAACAGTATAACAGGTCAGCATGTGTTGACATCGTAGCCCAAACTATATTGGTCGCAATCAGCTCACCAACATTAATTGTATAACCCTCCAATAAGCAGTACAACAAGATTATATGTTCCTTTGTAACATAGGCGATGTGGGTCCCAGGCAGCAAAGTTCGGGTAAATAACTGGAACCATACCCTAACTTCAGGTCTCAGAAACTTAGAACTCATCTTCAAGTATTCCCCGCTACTACTCATTTCCAAATCAGCATTATGGATGCACAAAGTCTCACTCAGATGAGTAATATCTATATCATTCTTTGTCATCGAATATTCATCGGCTTCAATGTTTGGTAACCCATAAAACCTATTGATGGTAGTTGCATCAAACGTCACTTGTTATCCTCGCACCATCACCGTATACGCATTATGCTCGTAAGCATTAGCGTAAAACTCACATACAATAGAAACATAGGCTGGTGGGGCTGCTGGCAAAGCTTATGCCAGTGCCTGGTTGTAATAACCCTATCAATCTCTGAGAATTGTCCGGGGTTTATTTCGAAACCCCTCTCTATAATAGGAACTTTGTTTGTTTTTCCCTTTTCAAATCTCTTTTCAGTGGCTACCAAAAAAAATTTAGTTGCTTCGAAACTCGATTCGGCGGTCGTTGAGGTCTTAGGTCACTTGGGTGCCATTTTTTAGATTAAATTTCAAGAAAATATTCGACAGAGTCTGGTCTAAGAACTCAAAATATCCCTCAAATTTCAACCTAGAACTAACACTTCAAATATCAATTCCTTCACTTCGCCCCCAAAAACTACAAATCTATCCAAATTGACAAATTTACAGTCCAAAGTTCACAATTTTACAGATTCACCCAAGAATTTGTACCAATTCAACAGCTCATAAATCAAAATTCTCCAAATCTACAAGTTATTATCACTGCCCAATTTTTTTTTATCAAATTCACAACCTCAAATCTCCAATTCACTGTCAAACCACAATAAATTCAACTTAATTCACCGAATTTTTAAGCCACAAAATCAATTAAATCACTTTTGTTCACGGTTCTGAAATTTTGAAAATAATAAGCTAAAATGAAAATCAAGGGAGAAATGAACCAAACTGTGATGAAGAACAGTGAATTCGAGTGATGAAGATGGTAAATCGTTGCCTTGAAGAACCAGATCTGAAAATGGTGGAGGAATGGGTTTCGTTTGAGATGAAATGGGAAAAACCGAGGTAAATTGATGGAGATAAAAGGGAAAGTTTGGCTTTGCTGTTTGTTCGAGTGATTTGGTGGCTTATAGTGACTTTGGTTGAGAGATTTGATGGTTGGAAGCTTGGTTTTTCAGAGAAAATTGGGAGAGAATGTCGAAAATTGAAAGAGGGAAATAAATAAAATGACTGGCGGCTGCTGTTTTTAGGGCTGCTATCGAACAGGCGTCGCGACGCGTAAGTTGTTCTTACGTCGTGACGCTTAGTTTCTAGGGTTAGGGTTTGTGTTTCAGGGCTTTGTGTCGCGACACGCAGGCTTCTCGTGTCGCGACACGCAGGCTTCTCGTGTCGCGATGCGGTTTTTTTTTTTGCAAAATCAAGTCTTTCGATGAATAAATCCACTGGAACGCGTCCCAAGAGTTGACTCCATACTCAGCCGTCTTTACTAGATTAACTTTTTATCCTCGTGATTTTGTCAAATTTATTTCGTGCAAATCCCTCTTGAACTGGTTTGCTTTGCCCTAAAAATATTATGTCTTTATTTTTCCTGCAAAAATAACACATAAAATTAAAAACTCTACAACATGTATACACAAAATAATAAAAACAAAAATTACAACAAAATTACATGGGTTGCCTCCCTGCTAGCGCTAAATTTTTCATCTTCAGACAGACGTGACTGAAATCCATATGTCAAGGAGGTTTTATCGTCGTCTTGGATGTCCGATTAAAGACAATCTCATGTGTGTTGCTTTTGAAGTGTCTCTTCCAACTGTAAAGTGGCAAAAATAGTTTTGCTTGTGCCACCTTTTTTATCTTTGTCGCTCCAATGATTCCAAAGAGAAAATCAAGAGGTCTTGTATGGTGCTTGACTTGGAATGGAAATTCCACTATGTCAAGCTTCTGGATTTGTACTCCCCAAAATAGCAATGTTTCACCTGAATGTCTGAAATCTTCAATTTGGTCAGACAGTAGCTCCTCCATTTGCATTGCTTCTAGCTCTACGTTTTCTTCACAGACGTATTTTAAAATTTCCGCATTCAGCTCTTCATCTGTCATCTGTGAAATGCATACTCCAAAAGTGTCAACCTGAGGATGTAAAGAAATGTCAGATTTTAGGTCTTCATCCTCTGATGTGACTGGCTTAGGTAGATCTTCTTCAAACATTTGTGCAATGGAAGCTCTAAGATCTTCATTTTGAGGATACAGAGTTTCATCCTCAATTCTTGTTGGCACAAACAGCTCTGCTTCTTCAACCTCGTCAGAGTCCGAATAATAAAAATCAAATCGAGACTTTGCGGGTTTGGGTTCCTGAACTGATACCTCAGATTCATGATTCTGCTTAGCCTCCTCCTCTGCTAAAGTGTCATCGTGAAATGCTTGGTACTCGAGTGTTTCATCAGTGTCATATGAAAATGCTCATTAAGGTATGTAGCTTTGGTTTTGTGTTAATTGTTTGATCTGATCTGTCATTCTTTGTATGGATTCTGCTTGACTCAAAAATTGTGCATCAATTTGAGCTTCCCGTTCTTTGAACCAATATTTGAGCATGTGAATCATCTAATCTTCCTCTGATGGTTCTGGTTCTTGATGAAGATCGTAGGTGGATGGTAGATAAGATGAAAAATGCAATGGTTCTTCGTACATTGAATGATTCTGATAATTCTGCCACCCTGAAAGGTATATATATTGATCGCTCGGGTGGTTACCATCACATATCACACATCTCCCCATTGCGTTCTGTTGAGCAAATGTAGTATTGCTTGACATCCAATGATAATTGTTGGGCTAGACAACATGCCTCAGAAAACCGGATTGCTGCTCCCTGAATTGGGGTGTATCCTCTTCTAGTAAAGCTCGTAATCTTGCAATCTCCCAATGAAGATCCATGTCAACCACCTGAAATCAAAAGAAAGAAATAAAAATTAAAAATAAAGAAAATTAGATACAAGTAAATGAGATAGCTTCAAAATTAATAACTCAAGAAATATAAGTCCCCGGTAACGGCACCAAAAACATGACCGGCGTAATCACACGTGTATAACGCAAGCGCACGTATCGTTTAAGTAGTATAAAAATATCGATCCCACGAGGACTTAATTCCTACTGTTGTTATTAATTATTGATACTATTTATTTACAAGTATCTAATTTAGGGAGAAGAGAATGATTGCTTGGTTGGTTGGTTGAATGTGGATTTGCTAAATAAATAAATTAAAGACACAAAAGAAAATACTAAGGAAAATAAAAAAAAAAGACACAAAATACATAAGGTTGTGACTCCACACAATATTATTCTAAAGATTAATTGATTCTCTTATATATGTGTAATAAATTAATTTGATAACCTGTAACACAAATTTATGCAAAAGCCTCTGTCGATGGTCAGATGCAAATACCCAAATAACCCAATTAATCATATGTCTATGTTAACCGAATTACCTGAATTCATTAAGTTCAAGTTCCAATTATGGTTACCCCTGCCCGACAGGTATATGTCTATCCTGTAAGGAAATATATTAAAGGGTTATCTATCCTCAAGGAAGATCGTGGGCTATTGAATCTAAGGCTGAAACCTAAAATCCATTTGTCAAGTTCATTTTAAGTTTACCACATCAATCTTATTGATGATCAGACAACAAGAAGCATTAAGCTTAAGATTCAATAAAAAAAAAACTAAAGAATTACCATATATAATTAAATCAATTATTAAGTATGTGAATATTGTGTTTTATCACTTCCCTAGAATAAAAAGACAATGCTGGGGTTAGAGGATCCACATTTAATATTTCATATCTAGGAATCTCACTTATTATAATATATAAATTATTTTATGTTCTGATTTCTCAGGAATTAATAATGTTAAACATTTAAAACCAGCCATATAGGCGGTAATCCATTTAGTCCAATTACACCAGCCATATAGGCGGTATCTGTCACATAAAGATCAGCCATATAGGTGGTAAAGTAATTTATATTTAAACCGACCATATAGGCGGTAATAAAGTATACATTTAATTAATCCGGTTAAATTATAATTTAAATATTATAATTAAGTGTGATTAACCTAAATAATTATATTAAATGTTTCACCTTTTACCCAAGCGGAAATTTAACTACAAAACATAAAAGTAAATAAAAATAAAATACTAAAATTAAATGTAAAAATAAAAATACATAATTTAAATATTACAAATATTTACAAAAATAGATGATATCCTTAAAAGTATATATAAACCCTAAGGAAATCACAAAGCAACTGAACTGCAAATGGCTTCAATTTATAGGCATCATGATGGGTCACGCGTCGCAACGCGCGTAAGTCTGCGCGTCGCGACACCGACATTTATGCGGGAAGATACACGCCTTTGACCAGCTGGCAATGATGTGTCACGCGTTTTTATCGGCACAATGAAATTTTGACACGTGGCAGGCGGCAGAATTCGGTCCACTGAGATGCTGACATGTGGCAGAATATGATTGGATGATGATGACGTGGATGACACGTGGCAACTGACACGTGGCTGACACATGGCACGCGGTGGATGCGGTCAAATAGGAACATGACACATGGCTGACACATGGCACGCGGTGGATGCGGTCAAATAGGAACATGACACGTGGCACGCGGAGTGTCGGTACCATATGATTGTGACACATGGCACGGTGCATGTTAGCAGATCTTCTGTGATGATGACATGTGGCAGGCGTAAGTTAACATCCAGCGCACGTTAGCGGCGCATTTTAGCATCGGCATATTTGAGCAAACTTCTCAGATTTTGACACGTGTCCTGGCGTATTTTAGCAAGCTTCCGGCGCAAGTTAGCGGTCGCGACGCAGGCTTCGCGTCGCGACACGCCAAATTACCATTTTTGCCCTTTTTTCGTCATTTTTCACTATTTTAGCCCTGAATTGCTTCCAATGTTTCCCAAACTTTATTTATATGCAAAACAACACAAAAACACATCAAAACGTTCACAAAACCCGAGAAACTTAACAAGATATTAGGTTAAATCAGTGGGAAATAGTGATATAATTACCACTCATCAGTCTACAAAGCTCGCTTGGAACGAATGAGACTTCCGATGATCAAAGGTATTCCTAATGACAATCGTTGGATTATTGAAGCACGGGTCCGATTGGCAGGTAAGTCATTTGACTCTTTTATTTTGATATCTGTCTGGTTTAGAAAGAAGCACATATGCTAAGAAAAGAAGAGCTAAAAGACTAGGTGTTTGCTATAAATGTGCACGCATGACATGTAATACTCGTTGTCGGTCTTTAGGAATGATGTCTGATTATCATGAAGATAAAATTAAATTCATTAGGGATGGCATGAGTAAGGAGTCTTTGGATGACATGTCATTGACTCTTGAGACGCATTCCAGTGGATATGTGTATCACGCAATTCACATGTTACATGCACAATTCCAAAAAGAAAAAACAACATTTAAGTCTCGGGAATCTGACTCTAAAAGACCATGTTTGCCAATTTATAAGAAAATTAGATATGAAGCTTGTCCTTGACGCATAAACGTCATTCAAGCTGTTACTTCTTGTAAATATTAGTATATATTTGTATTTATCTAATAATTGTGATTTGTTTTGTTATTTTCTTTTATTTTCTCGACAGGATCCAGACTTTCACGATATATTTTACTGTTTAGCTAATAATTGTCATTTGGCAGGTACTAGTGCTATTATTACTCACCTTTTTTCAGGTTCTATAAATTCAACTCATCACTGCACTCTTGAGGGCTACCAGACTGAGAAAAAAAATACATAAAAAACAAAAATGGAAGCAACTTGAAGAAGACGAGTTGTAAACATTTGTGTATTTTACGGTACTGGTGCTGGTTCTAAACCAGAATTCGTAGTGGCAACACATGAATTGGGTCGAGTCATAGCTGAAAAGAATATGCACCTAGTATATGGTGGTGGCAATCTTGGACTAATTGGGTACGTTTCAAGGGCCTTACAGAAAAAAGGTAGTCAAGTTTTGGGAATCATCCCAAAATCCTTAGCAGGGGCGAATCTCATAGGACATCAAACGGAGAGGAACTTATCGTGCCAGGTATGTCCGAACGACTTATGGAAATGATTAACCGTGTTGATGCTTTTATTGCTTTGTCATGTGGTTTAGGTACGATGGAGGAAATTTTTACAGTACTATCTTGGGCGAACCTGAACATACACCAAAAACCGAATGGACTGTTTAACGCTGATGGATTTTATGATTTTCTTTGTGTGTTTCTTGATGATGCCCGGAGAAATGGGTTCGTATCAAAATCTGTAAAAGAAATTATCTTCACTGCCATAACTGCCAATGATTTAATTGACCAAATTTTAGCCTTTGAACCACAAATTGACCCAATCATTTCCAAGATAAACTGGTCTAATAATGATCGTGGTAAGAAACGTCGGATAAATCTGGATCTTAACCTTTAATTTTCTTTTTAGATGTAGAATTTCAGCTAACTAGGTATTATTTCTAAACTCTTCTTCTACTTTTTAAGACATTGGGGACAATGTCTCATTTTAGGTTTGGTGGAGGAGAATAGTTGACTAGTATCTTATTTTTATTTTTCGATTTTTAGTCAAAAATTTTCAAAAAATTCAAAAAAATTTAAAAAAAAAATTAGAAAAAATTAAAAATATTTTGTTTTTTTGTGTTTTTAATTGACTAATCAGGTGAAATTGGTGTGAGATTGTTGTGTAAGGAATTTACACTCCTAAGACGTATCTCAACCTATTTCGTAACAAGTTAATTTTTGTTCATTTCCTTTTGAATTATTTAATTTGTGAATTCTTCATAATACCGATTAAATTGGATCTTCATATGCTCAATTGACAGGTATTATCAACATGCATGGTAACATGCGACCATGAGTTGTAAGTGAAAAGTTTGTAATATTCAGTGCTCTAGTTTAATTGGAGGAAGCATCTAAAAAAAACACATCTGAGATCAGAGTAATTAAGTCTGTTGAGGTGTTTTAACACCTAGTGCCCTAAAGCCAACTAGCTTGGGAGTCACTGGCCCAAAGCTTGCTACATGGATTGAAGATGTTGTAAAAAAAATATTTGAAATCCGAGTAATTAAGTCTGTAAGGGTGTCTTAACACCTAGTGCCCTAAAGCCAACTGGCTTGGGAGTCACTGGCCCAAAGCTCGCTACATGGATTGAAGATGTTATTAAAAAAAAGTGTGAATTCTGATTTAACTTTAGGACAAAAATATTACTCTCTTTTCAACTACACTTATGAATATTGTGGGCACAATGATTTGATTAATACCTCATTGGTTGTGTATATGAAGAATGGTAAAAATAATCGGAGAATTTACTTATTTGGTAATTTAGAAAGAAAGAAAACAACTACTAACTTGGATAAGAAGTTTCACTTGTTTAGTCACTAACTTGTTTATTCTCTTTTCTCTTGTCTTTTTGCTTTTGTGTGCATTAGATTGACGTTTTTGGGTATCGTAACTGTAAGCTCTCACGAGACTACAACTCGTCCACTAGGGACACCTAGGGGTTTAAAGGCTTGTTGCATACGCTAAATACAACCGTGATCCCTACGAAAGTGGCTTAGTTTAATTTTAATTGTTTGTTGTATTTTATTTTATTGTTTTGCTCGAGGACTAGCAAAATGTTAGGTTTGGGGGTGTGATGAGCGGAAAATATATCATTATTTACCGCCCCTTTTACTTAATATTTTGTATTGTTTCTCAAGTTTTATGAACATTTTGATGTGTTTTAGTTTATTTTACAGATAAAATAAAATCAGGACTTAATGGAATCAATCGGGATGAAATGTGGAACAAATAAGGGTAAAAACTGGACTTGACATTTTGATTTTGGAGATTGGAAACTTGAAATGGTGTTCTAACGAAGTATAATTTCGGAAATTCCAACTTTGCGCAATTGTCGTATTTTGGGCCATAACTTTTTACTCCGATATCATATTAAGGTGATTCAAGTTCCAAATTAAAGAAGACTCAAAGATCTACATCTTTAAAGTTCATAATAATTTCTAATTCTGAAGTTTCCATGACCGAAATTGATAAAACATTTGGAAGTATGTTATATGTAATTATTTAAGTCATTTTCAAAATAAAAAAATAAAAAAATAAAAAATAAAAATTGTCAAACTTCCACTAAACATGCTTGCATATTTGGTGGAGGATTTGGTGTCATGTTTGGTGGAGCAATTGGTGGAAGCCTTTAGATTTGCCTATAAATACCAAGCTAAACTTTGTAAATTTTTCATGCTTTCTTTGGAGGAATTTCTCCATGAAAACCTAAAGGAAAGTGTCTTGTATATTTATTTAAGTTTTCTTATATTTTCTTTTTATTTATAATAAAATTTTGTGTGTTTTCATTTACAGCATGAGCAGGTAATCTCATTCTGCTGGGGTGAAAATGTGAGACTTTTAATATAATATATTAGATTAATCTCTCTTATTTTAATTAAAATTTGAATTAATTAGTTACCGCCTATATGGTCGGTTTAGGTGACAATCATATTTACCGCCTATATGGTCGGTTTTACATTTCAGACGTAGTTTCCGCTTATATGGTCGGTTTAGGTAATAACATTGTTACCGCCTATATGGTCGGTTGGATTTAATTTAGACAAATGAAATTACTGCATTTATGGTCTGGTTAAATATAATTAATTAATCGGTAAACATTGACAATAAATGAGATTTCTAATTTTGAAATATTAAAAGTGGATCCTCTAACCCCCAGCATTTTCTTTCATTATTGTAATTTTACTTTTATTTATCTCCAAGTTATTTTTTATGATGTTTTATTTATTTAAGTGTTTAGTAATCCTAAGTATGTTTTGTAACTAAACATATTATCTGGGGTTACTTTGTATCTTGGGTAATATAAAGGTTTATTTATTAAGTCTTAAGCTTAATGCTTCTTGTTAACTGACCATTAATAAGATTGATCTAGTAAACTTAAAATAAACTTGACGGAGGAATTTTAGGTTTCATCCTTAGACTTAATAGCCCACGATCTCCCTTAAGAATTAGATTCCCCTTAATAGATTTCCTTCCAGGATAGATATATACATGTCGGGCGGGGGTAGCCACAATTTGAACTTAATCTTAATGAATTCATGTAACTTGATTAACATAGACATATGATTAATTAGGTTACACTGGGTATTTACATCTGACCATCGACAGAGGCTTTTGCATAATTTCATGTTTCAGGTTAATAAACCAATATATTGCACAAACATCAGATAACCACTTCATCTTTAAAAGATATTGGAAGGATTCACAACCCTAGATAGTTTAATAATATTGAATTTTCCTTTAATTTACATTCGTACTATTTTATTTATTTTTTTTAGTTTAAAATCACCATGCAATCAACAACCAATCTATTAGATACTAGTAAAAATTTGGCTTCATAAATTAATAGCTTAGGTATTAAGTCCCGTGGGATCGATACTTTTTATACTACTTGAGCGATACGTGCGCTTGCGTTATACATGTGTGATCACGCCTGTCAAGGACAATAGAACAAAAAAGGATGGACAACACAATAATGTCTATAAAAGAGAAAATAAAGAGAATGTTGCAGAAAAGATGTCTACCAAAAATGATAATGAACAAATTTGTTATCGATATGGAGGAAATAGACATTAGTCACGTATATGTTGTGCAGAAGACCATTTAGTAAATCTCTATCAAACATCCAAGAAAAAGAAAGGAAAGAAGATTGAAGTTAACTTTATCGATGACTTAGATCCTATATATCTCACTCATCTTGATGTCTCCAATTTCTTTGAGAACCCATAGAGAATGATTGATCACCTAATTAGCGATGGAAATGTCTATCTTGATTAAACGTTAATTTTTTTCTTTATTTTATGAATGGTTTAGGACCTAGAACTATTGAACTTCATTTAATATTTCATTTTATTCGAACATTTTTTTGTCACATAAGATATAGTTTATTTTATATCTTTTAATTTTGATATCTGACATGAATTTTATTTACAAGGATATGGATCCTACAAATATTGTTTGTTCTACAAAATAAATGTGGAGATATTGGTTGACAGTGCAACTACACATACTATCATTTGAGATATAAAATATTTCTTATACGTAAAATTACGTGAAGGAAATGTAAATACTATATCTGGTTCTGTATACATAATTGAAGGCTCTGGAAGAGACATAATCTTATTAGCAAGTGGAACAAAACTATGCATTGAAAATGCTCTACATTCAAGCAGATCCAGTAGAAATCTGCTAAGTTTCAAAAATATTCATAGAAATGGGTATCATATTAAAACTTTAGATGAAAATAATGTAGAATATATATGTATTACCAAAAACATATCAGGTAAGAAATATATATTGGAAAGAATTCCTGATTTCCCATCTGGATTGTATTATACAATCATAAATGCAATAGAAAGCCATGTAGTGATGAACCAGAAGTTCAATAATCCAAAGATGTTTATGTTATGGCATAATCGTCTTGGTCATTCAAGAGCTACAATAATTCGTAGAATAATTGAAAATTCTAATGGGCATAAATTAAAGAACTAGAAGATTCTATTAACAAATGAGATCAACTGCACCGTTTGCTCATAATGCAAACTTGTGATATGCCCATCTCCATCTAAGATTTCCCTTAAATCCCCATCATTCCTACAAAGGATTCAAGGAGACATTTGAGAACCAATCCATCCACAAAGTGGGTCTTTCCGTTACTTTATGGTTTTGATTGATCCATCTATACAGTGGTCATATATTTGCTTGTTGTCCACACGTAACATTGCATTTACCAAGCTACTTGCCCAAATGATTAGATTAAGGGCACAATTCCTAGATTGTCCAATCAAAAACCATACGACTAGATAATGCTGGTGAATTTACATCCAAAATATTTGATGACTATTGTACATCAGTTGGAATCAATGTTGAACATCTAGTTCCATATGTACATACACAAAATGGATTGACAAAATCATTGATCAAACGAATTGAGATAATTGCACGAACTATGTTGTTACATACTCAATTACCAATTTCTACATGGGGTCGTGCTATACTATATGCAACTGCATTAATTCGCCTTAAACCCACAACTTATCATCAATATTCTCCCTTCCAACTTATTCTTGGTCACCAACCAGATATTTCCTATCTACGCACTTTTGATTGTGTTGTGTATGTTCTCATTTCACCCCACAACGCACAAAGATGAGACATCAACGTCATTTGGGATATATGTTAGGTTTAATTCACCTTTCATTATTAGATATTTGGAACTCTTGACAGATGATATTTTTTCCGCACATTTCGTGGATTTTCATTTTGATGAGACAATTTTCCACCATTAGGGGGAAAGAAAGAACCTTCAAAAGCAAGGCATGAACTTTCTTATAAAATTCCTACCATGTCTCATTTAGAACATCGCGCCAGTCAATGTGAAATTTAAGTACGAAGGATAATCCAATTGCAGCAAATTGCAAATCAATTAACAGATGCATTTATAGATGCAGCAAAAGTAACTAAGTCACATATACCAACTACTAATACACTAGCCCAAGTGATTGTTCCTATTGAACAATCTAGTGTAAAGGTAGTTAATAAATCATCTATTGCACGTTAGAAACGTGGTAGTTCACTTGGTTCTAAAGATACCATTCCTTGAAAAAAGAAAATGAGATATCTGGATTTTATTGAAAATAATGATCGAGCAATGACTATGACCACATCTTCTGAATCACTAGTTCCAGAAGAATTGATAGTTCCTGAAGAGACACTAGCCCATGAAGAGGCTCAAAAATCCAAAATGATGAAAAGTCTACAAACTATATTTATACAAAAGACATGTGAGATAAAAAAGAAACAATCATTGACAATGTGTTTGCATATAGAGTAGCTACTGAAATTACAAATGATTTTGAACCTCAAACTGTCGATAAATGTAGACAAAAACACGATTGACCTAAATGAAAGGAATCAATTCAAGCAGAATTGACTTCTTTTGCCAAACGTGAAGTATTTGAACCTGTAGTCCAGACACTTGAAGATGTCAAACCCGTTGGTTATAAATGGGTGTTTGTACTAAAACTAATGAACCTAGTGAATTCATTAAATATAAAGCGTGATTAGTTACACAAGGTTTCTCGCCAAGACCAAATATTGTCTATAATGATATGTATTCTAATGTGATGGCTATCATTACGTTTCGATTTTTAATCAGTTTGGTAGTCTATAAAAGACTGGACATGCATCTTATGGAGTAATGACAACATATCTTTATGGCTAATTTGACACTAATATTTATATGAAAATCCTCGAAGGACTGAAAATGCCTGAAGCATATAAATCAAAGGATCGTAAATTATGTTCAATAAAGTTACAACGATCTCTATATGGATTGAACCAATCCGGACGCATGCGGCATATTGTTTGAGTGAATATTTGATGAATGAGGGGCATATAAATGATCTTATATGTCCATTGGTATTTATTAGAAAGTCTGAATCTGGATTTGTTATTATAGCAATATATGTAGATGACATGAACTTAATTGGAACTCTTGAAGAGTTTCTAAAAACTGCTGAATATTTGAAAAGAGAATTTGAGATGAAAGACTTGGGAAAAATGAAATATTATCTCGGCTTGCAGATCTAGCATAAAACTAACGGAGTTTTCATCCATCAGTCTACTTATATTGAGAAGATTTTAAAACGTTTCAATATGGATAATGCTCATCTATTAAGTACTCTCATGGTAGTCCGATCTCTCGATCCAAAAATGATCAATTTCGTCCTAAAGAAGATAATGAATAGATAGTTGGTCCAGAAGTACCATATCTTAGTGCAATTAGTGCCTTGTTATATTTTGCTTAATGCATCAGACCGGATATTGCATTCTCGGTAAATTTATTGCCAAGATTTAGCTATGTACCAACTCGATGACATTGAAATGGCGTCAAACATATATTTCGTTATCTTCATGAGATTAAAGACTTTAGATTATTTTATTCAAATGAGCTAACACAAAATCCAAACCTTGTTGGTTATACTGATACATGATATCTCTCTGACTCTCATAAGGCACGTTCATTGACAGAGCATGTTTTTACCTACAATAACACGGCAATTTCATGATGATCTACAAAACAGACTTTTGTTGTTATATCTTCCAATCACTCAGATACTTGCACTATATGAAACAAGCAAAGAATGTATATGGTTAATGTCACTTATCCATCACATTCAGAGCCCATGCAACATAAACTCTGCCACAGATATTCCAACAATAATATATGAAGATAATGTCGCATGTATTGCACAAATTAGTGGAGGGTACATCAAAAGAGATATAACCAGGCACACCTCATCTAAATTCTCATATACTCATGAGCTCTAACAGAGCAAACAAATTGATGTCAAGCAAATACGTTCAACTGATAATTGTGCAGACTTTTTTACTAAAGCTTTACTCTTATTTACTAAAGCTTTACTGACATCAACATTTGAGAAGCTTGTATATAGCATTGGCATGCGTCGACTTAGTAAATTATCCTGATGATATCTTTTTAGAGGAAGCATTTCATCAGGGAGCGTATTCATTGACATCATGAACCACCTTTAGATAAAGTGCATTATACTCTTTTTCCTACGACCAGGTTTTGTCCCTCTGGGTTTTACTGACAAGGTTTTAATGAGATAATGTTAGGTCAATTATTGTAAAATTAAAGTGATGGGTCCCAATGGGGAGTGTTGTAAATAATATGCTCTCTCACTTTTATTTTCCAATTTTAGTTTATTCCACATTACTTAGAGTTATGGATAACAATCTTAACGTAATCTCTCTATATAAATAGAGAGCAACTCTGGAAATTTTATTTAATTGTGAATTAATAAGAAAAATCTACAAGTTTCCAAAGATATATTTTCCTGTTCTATTTTTCTTTATTAATTTTAATGCTTAATAATAATCAAAACGCAAATATATATATATATTATATATATATATATATATATATATATATATATATATATATATATATATATATATATATATATATATATATATATATATATTTATATAATAAAGGAGAATGGTGTTGAAGGAAAGAGAGTGTATCCAACGGCTCTCTTTATGTGGCTTAATTGACGGCTCAGATCATTTCATTGGTAATTGGATGAAAGAGAGTGAATTGATTGATGGAAAAGGTCAAAAATTTTCAAATTTTCAAATTAAAAAATATAAAGTTAAAATAAAATCATTTAATTCTATAACACCGTGCCGTAGGCACAGGCAAATACTGTAACATCGTGCCGTAGGCACGGCCAAATACTGTAACACAGTGCCGTAGGCACGAGCAAATACTGTAACATCGTGACGTAGACACAGACCAAATACTGTAACACCGTGCCGTAGGCACGGGCAAAAACTAGTATATATATATATAATAAAGGAGAATGGTGTTTGAGGAAAGAGAGTGTATCCAACGGCTCTCTTTATGTGGCTTAATTGACGGCCCATATCATTTCATTAGTAATTGGAGGAAAGATAGTGAATTGATTGATGGAAATGGTAAAAAAATTTTCAAATTTTCAAATTAAAAAATAGAAAGTCAAAATAAAATTATTTAATTAAAAAATAAAATCATTTGATTTTGTAACACCGTGCCATAGGCACGGGCAAATACTGTAACACATTGCCGTAGGCACGGCCAAATATTGTAACACCGTGCCGTAGGCACGGACATCATTTAATTAAAAAATAAAATCATTTAATTTTGTAACACCGTGCCGTAGGCACGGCCAATACTGTAACACCGTGCCGTAGGCACGGGCATCATTTAATTAAAAAATAAAATCATTTAATTCTGTAACATCGTGCCGTAGGCACGAGCAAATACTGTAACACCGTATCGTAGGTACAGGCAAAAACTAGTGTATATATATATATATATATAGTAAAATTAAAACACACAGACTCTCTCTCTCTCAAATCAAACGTGGCCTGGGAACAAAATGCTTCCACTCGTTTCCCTGTTCACATAAAGAAAGAATCGGCACATAAACAGTAACACAGAGGGAGTCCAGGGCATTGGGGTTTCCGCTGACTGAGTCCCGCTCCCCACATCAATCTTAACGCACAAATCACTTTCTTCTTCCTCATTTGTTTCCTTTATTGCTCTCAACTTCACAATTTTATCTCTTTAATTTAATCAATTAAACACAATGGAGAGCTTAGCCCTTCATTCTCTCTCCGCCGCAGCCGCCGCCACCGCCGCCACACGCTCCTCCTTATTCCACCGATCTTCTAAACCCATCTCCAAATTTTCACCCCACTCTCTCTCTTTCCCCACCGTCCGATCAAATTCAATATCACCCATCAAACCCAAACCCCTCCTCTTCTCTTCACTCTCAAGACCCCGCGTCATCAAACCAATTCGCTCCTCTTCTCAAAACGACACCGCATCAACGACACCCGCACCCACAAACCCACCACCACCACCACCATCAAAAGGAGCCAAACTAATCCCCTTCGTCATCTCCATTGCCATTGGCCTCGTCGTCCGTTTCCTCGTCCCCAAACCCGTCGACGTGTCCCCACAAGCGTGGCAACTCCTCTCGATCTTCCTATCCACAATCGCTGGTCTCGTTTTGAGCCCGTTGCCGGTCGGCGCGTGGGCGTTTCTCGGTCTCACTACCTCAATTGTGACTAAAACACTCTCGTTCTCCACTGCTTTCAGTGCATTCACCAATGAAGTGATTTGGTTGATCGTCATTTCATTCTTTTTCGCACGTGGGTTTGTTAAGACAGGCCTTGGGGACAGGATTGCTACCTATTTTGTTAAATGGTTGGGTAAAAGTACTCTGGGTTTGTCCTACGGATTGACCTTCAGTGAGGCCCTTATTGCTCCGGCGATGCCCAGTACTACCGCCAGAGCTGGCGGTGTTTTCTTGCCTATTATTAAGTCATTGTCATTATCCGCTGGGAGCAAGCCCGGGGATCCCTCTTCCAGGAAGCTAGGATCATATCTTGTTCAATCTCAATTTCAGGTTAGTCTTCGAATAATATTAAGATTCAAGTAATGTGATTGTGTTTAATCAATGCCATATGATGTGTAATGTTTGAATATTTGTTTGGTGGATTGGTATTCCTTATTGAGTATTAAAATTTTTTGCTACATGGGTATGCTGAAACTGGATGGAAATTAACATATTTTACAGTCCCAAATGTGCCTATCAGATACATGTTTCTAGTTATCATAGTTAGCGGTTAGCCTGATTGAATGGCTTTGATATTGCACTATCTCCAATTTCTTCTATCTTTTGGTAACTTTTTCTTATGTCATTCTTCTGAATTATTTGTGTTTGTGTGATGCAACGCAGTCTGCTGGCAACTCTAGTGCTCTTTTCCTGACAGCTGCAGCTCAGAATTTACTGTGTCTAAAACTAGCTGAGGAACTTGGAGTGGTAATTTCAAGCCCTTGGGTCTCTTGGTTCAAAGCTGCTTGTGTGCCAGCCGTTATCTCTCTTCTTGCTACTCCACTTATATTATACATGCTTTATCCTCCTGAAATCAAAGACACACCAGAGGCCCCTGCTATGGCTGCAAAGAAACTGGAACAAATGGGTCCTGTCACAAGAAATGAGTGGATCATGGTTTCGACAATGCTTCTTGCAGTTTCTTTGTGGGTCTTTGGGTAAGTATTTCTCGCTTCGCTATAACTACTGTACAAAATTTTCATATGACTGACTATTATAAATTTATAATCTCCATTATGATTTATATAACTGCTGGTATTGAAAAGTGCAAAGCTGTAAAAGCAATTTGAAGGATAGAACTTTTTCCTGCAATCTCTTATGCTTCTGACAGAAAATTGACATGTTAACTGTTGGCTTAAAGATTGACCTCTATGATGATTTTGTGAACTTTTGACTGTGTGAATATCCTTTTCGATATTTATTAAACAGGCTAAATGTGTTCTCAAAGTTCTGTGTCCTGCAAATAGCACAAGGTGTAGTTGCTTACACACTCGTATATTTTAGTTGCAAATGCGATGAAAAGGTAGAATAGGTGCACCGTGTTACTAAAATATCTACTTGGATGTAGTCTTGCTCACTTGAGAAGTAGGGACCCTGTACGTAGTAATCAAAGGATGAGGTCCATTTCTTCAGAAGAAACTTAAACATCATCTGGGAATTGTCTGTAGAATATGAAGAAGACGTACTAGTAGTGTTGATTGACTTGTAAGAGATTATGTGCCATCAGTAGGTCATGAAATGGTTTTAGGTAGCAAGCCACATAGGTAGCATGCACATCAAGAAGCATGTATAATAAGAATTCAATTTCTCTCAGAGCTCACCCAACTCTTTTACTTTGAAACACTTAAACCTATTACATGACATCAATACCAGTTGTAGCAACTTTAGTAAGTAAGTTTCTTTAACTCCTTTTTGAAAAATAATTTTTGACAAAATGGTAAGAACCTAGTAAGGTGCTCTATTATTTTTGTGATCTTTAATAAAAACATAGCTCCGTTGGCCCATTCGCCGTATTAAGATTTGTTGAAGGCTGTTAGGGTGTGATCAGGAGATTTTAAATGTGTTTTTAGACATGGTTACAATAATAATTTAATAGTACTAAAAGGCCAGTTTTCTCATAACATTATTTTCACATTGTATCAAAAAAAGTCTTATGGAGCACGCAAGAATTGACGCAAATTAGTGCAAGCGAAATTATACATGCTTAGGATTCAATTTTTTTGTTTGGTTTGGATTTGTCTCACCAGACTCCAAATAAGTTGTTCCTTCATCCTGCATTGGGACCCTCTTAGGATTCAATTTTTTGTTATAAATACCTTTCATTTTCTTCAGAGCATGTGGGTTCATGACTTCTCTGAAGTGATACATTTGATATTTCATAACTAATCATTTGTGTAGTTATGACTATTTTATATTGATTAGCTTTTGTAATTAATTTATATCACCCTAAATTTGCTTGATATTGGCCACTATGTGCATATAATGGTGATTTTAAGTATGTATTGGGAGTTTGAAGTCGTTCCTCCTGATGGCACTTAGGGTGGCACCTGACTTGAGAAAATATGATTGTGCTATAACGTTGGATAACTTCTGGAATTCTCTAAAAAGTTTAATTATTTAGATTTGATATACTTCTGTCTATTTATGTGTCCCAGTATATGTTAATTTACTGTTCTAAAGAATCTTCATCACATGCATTCAGTAAGATAAATTCAAACATGTAATCTTATATCCCAGCAGGCATTTATTAGTTTATGGTTGTGCTGTAGAACACCTGATTATCTCTCTTTTTGAAATGCACTAATTGTATGGTGTTACCGTGTGACAAAGTTTGGTGCTTCTATGTGCAGAGATGCACTTGGTGTACCTAGTGTTGTAGCTGCAATGATCGGCTTATCGATACTCCTTTTATTGGGTGTCCTTGATTGGGATGATTGCCTAAGTGAAAAGTCAGCTTGGGATACCTTGGCTTGGTTTGCTGTTTTAGTGGGCATGGCAGGCCAATTGACAAATCTTGGCATTGTTACCTGGATGTCTGACAGTGTGGCCAAGTACCTTCAGTCTTTCTCTTTGAGCTGGCCAGCTGCATTTGCTGTTCTTCAGGCATCATACTTCTTCATCCACTACCTATTTGCTAGTCAAACGGGCCATGTGGGAGCGTTGTTTTCTGCATTTCTTGCTATGCACTTGGCAGCTGGGGTGCCAGGTGTGCTGGCGGCGCTGGCTTTAGCATACAATACAAATCTGTTCGGTGCTCTAACACATTATAGCAGTGGTCAAGCTGCTGTATACTATGGAGGTGTGATTTGCTTCTCCTACATTATCCCTAGTTTATTTATGTTCATTTTGTTTTTGTCTCTCTTTTTATGATGCTTTGTTTGAATTTTCAACAACCATTTACCTCCTAACATGGTGACTGATATAATGCGGAATCTTTCAAATTGGTGACTTATAATCTTTGCTTTGTCTAACAGCTGGTTATGTAGACCTTCCTGACATATTCAAAATGGGATTTGTAATGGCTTTTGTTAACGCAATCATCTGGGGAGTAGTAGGAACTTTCTGGTGGAAATTCTTGGGTCTCTATTGATTCCGATCGTCATTGTAAGTAATTGTTGATCTTCCCTGCCTGTTGTTCCAGGAAAAACTTGAGCTCATCACTTTTTATGTCGGAGAAATTTTTTTATACTTAACATTGCTTTATTGAAACAGTTCACTCCGAATATATTTTTGTTCTTCAATGAATACTGAAGTTTAGACTATATTCAGTCACTTCAATATTTTTTTCGTGAAGTCTTTAAATCAGAGTTTTACTTCTTGGAGATTGCTTCCTTCAAATGCTTGCTTGCAAGTTTTGGATCTTGCTTGGAATTCATATTATGTTCTAATTTCTAAATACCTTTTGCCTGCCACTTTTAGAGAATAGGCCTTTCGAAGTTTTTTTGAAACCAATCATTGTCATGTATTGTTGACAATTAAGTTATCAGCTGGGCCTGGGAAAAGGTTTCGGCTGCATCACTCAGCAATAGTATTGAGTTAACTTTCTATAATCTTGTTGTCTCGTGCCTAGCGTAGTGGTCAAGTATTAATTTATTATCCGTTTGGTCACGTGTTCGAACCTTTCAGATCCTATGTACTGTGTACATTAGAGTGAGAATAAAAACCGCAATCTTTTTTAATTTATTGATTATTTGTTTATGATTACAAGAAAACCTTTAAATAGAAAAGATAATATTGTCTCATTATAATTCTAAATATAAATACTAATCCTAATCATAGACTCTTAATAAAAATAAAGAATACTAATAAGATAATTTTTCTGATCTTTAATATCTCTACTTGAATACAATTCTAAAAATATTAACATCCATGATCACTATCATATCTAACATGTAGTAGCCAAAACTTGTAGGGTCTGTTTGGTTCAACGGAGGGGGAGGGGATGGAAGGGAAATGATTTTAATTAAATATATGTTTGGTTCAAAGGATGGGAGGGGAGGGGAGGGGAGGGGAGATGATGGTTTTTAATTAGATATATGTTTGGTTCAAGAAGGGAGGGGATAGATTTTAAAACTAATTTATTATTTTATCATTGTAGCCTTTTATAAATAAAATTAAAACAATATAGGCTTATATTATCTTTGAATTAAGCAAAGAATAAAATAATAGAAGAAAAACAAAAAAACAAAGAAACTGAGGAAGAGAGAGCGTACCTGAGAAAAGAGAGAAGAATTGAATGGTCAAACAAATATAAGATAAGAGAATAAGAAGAATTGAATTATGAAACAAATATAAGAAGGATTTGTAATTAGGTCAATTTTGGATTTTAATGTATAAGTATGGATAATTTAGTCAATGTATTTAAAATTTTAATTGCTCACTTTCTCTCCCCTCCAAAACCCCCACTTTTGGAGGGAAGCTAAAATTGACTTAGGAGAGATTTTGCTCTCTTCCCTTCCCCTTAAAAAAATTAAATCAAACAAACATAATTTAAAATAATCACTCCCCACTCTTCCAAAACCCTCCAACCAAACACACGGTTAATATATAGAAATTTATTTTATTTTAAAAAAATTTGTATTTCCAATCACGTATTATAGAAAGATTTTACTTCTAAAGTTGGTTCTTCTTTAATTCTAAAGTTTTAAATTTTATTCATCTTTAGTAATTTTTTATTAATGAAAGATTTGACTTAATTTTTCCCTCATTTTCTTATCTTTAAAAAAGGAAAAAGATTATTGTTCATGTAAATAATAATTTTTTTTTTTAAGAAAAGGGATTGGCAGGTCAAAATATATTTTTAATCCATCAATTCCGCTAAGATTTGAACTTAGGTACCGCATTTTGAAAAACTTTTTTTTTTCAATTTAACTATACACTAAATATTAATTTATTTTTGATATTTTTTGTATATGGATGAAACCATTTGTAGTCACATTGTGATTGTGGTAAAAAAATACACAGTCAACCACACACATAATTGACCGTCATTGTATGACTGTAGGTAAAAAAAAAAAAAAAAATACAGTCACAATGTGATTGAGGTCACAAATATGATTGAGGTACATCCATGACTAAATTATTAGTTACCTAAATAATAGTCAAATTATGAATATGGTTAAAACACGCACTCCTAATTCATAGTCATCGTGTGACTACAGGTAAAAAAAATACAGTTACAATGTGACCGATGTCACAAATGTGACTGTGATTACAAATGTAACTGAGGTGGGCATGACTAAATTATTAGTCATCCAATTGATAGTCACATTATTATTGTAGATATAAAAAGCACAGTCATAAAGTGATTGAGACACATCTATGACTAAATTATTAGTCACTCAACTGATAATATGATTGACTGAGTTCTTTGTGACTTTAGTAAAATATGATCGTGATTGTACTCAATGTGATCGGGGGTCAGCAATGTAATTGAGCTAACTAATGTGACCGAAGGTAAGTAATGTTATTGAGACACATAATATAATTTTCAATCATCAATGTGACTAAGGTGAAAATATGACTATGATGAAGGTCAATGTGAAGTATATGCAACACAATAATTTTGGGATTAATTTCGACCTTTCATAAATTTGAATTTTAGAGAGGTTTGTGATGAAAGTTGTAGGTATGTATATTAAATGTGTGTGTATTTTTATAGATTGTGATTTGTAATCTAGATGTAAGGGTGGTAGTTTAGCCCGCGGCCCGGCCCGGCCCGTGGTGGAAAAAGCCCGGACCGGGCCTTAAAATGAAAGCCCGACTCGGGCCTGGGCCGGGCTTTCCTATTTTGGCCCGGGCCCGGCCCGGGCCAAAATTAAAAAAAAAAAAACATAAATATATATAATTTTAATATGTTTATATCATTTTTATTTATTTTGTTTATTTATCAATGAAAGTTGTAATTTATTTATAAATTGTCTTTGTATATGGTGTAAATATATTTTATATTTATATATATATATTTTTTAAATTCGGGCCCAAAAAAAGCCCAGGCCCGAGCCCGGCCCGGAAGACACCGGGCCAGGCTTTTCCCGGGCCCGGGCTTTTTTTGTTGTTGCAAGCCCGGCCCGAGCCCGGCCCATTGCCACCCCTATCTAGATGAATGAGATTTGAGTGTTTGAAAATGATTAATTTGAAATCATTATTCTTGTCATTTTGACCCTTTTTTTTTTGTCGAAACATATCGATAATGGATTTTGTTATAGATCTGTAATATGTATTTTTTATGAAACACTTTATATTTTAAATTAAAAGTGAAAAAATAAATGAATTTTTTAAATACACCACCCTTGCAGGAGCGTGGAGTGTGCTTTTAATATTATTATTTTTTTAAAAGTAAATTTATTTTTGTAATTTTTGATAATTTGTTATCTCTTTTAATAACTTTATATTCATATGACTAATTTTTTTTTTTTTTTTTTTTTTTTTTACCTAGTTTCATTATACATATATTGTTGTGGGATTTTTAATAAAATTAAGCCTATTTATTTACTAAATTTATTATATGGACAGTCCATGAGATAAGAATTTCAAAAATTGAAATTCTCTCTCTTAATTAAATGTATATATTGTAGGACATCTTTGGTAATTGCTGTATTGAGTACATCTTTGGTAAGTGTTGTATTGAGTTAATGGGTATCTGCGGAAATTTGGTAAGATTTACTTGTTAATTTCTTTCTCTCTTTTTGTTTTTTTTAAAAAAAAAGGAAAAAAGAAAAAGAAAAAAGAGTTATTAGATATTTATTATGTGGTTCGAAGCTTTTGTGTTTTGACACAAGGAATAAAATAAAAGGTCACCATTAATGTTGAGAGATCTATTAGATTTTGGCAATATTCCATCTTTTTAGTGCCTCCAAAGGCCATTTGAAATCTATTTTTTAATTATTATTTTGAGATAATTTTTGCGAATTTTTTTTTAAAAAAATTTGAAGAATTTTATTATGTAAAGTTAACTTAAATTGTCTATTTTGGTATAATTTAAAATTTAGATATGAAAGAGAATCAAAATCAAGTAAAATTATTTTTTCCACTAAATTTAGTTAATTAATCTCTATAGTCTGTATTATGAAGGATCTTTTTTTATGTCTCTTTGCCTCACAAATATGATTAAAAATGATTCATGATAATTCATGATAAAATCAATAGATACATACATAATTCATGATTATCAAACCCATTCTCTTTTGCAAATTAGTTCCATGCTCCAAGGATGTAGTAGAATTGGTTTTCAGTCATCATTAAATAAATAAAAAAAAACTTATTTTCCGGATTTAAATCTTAGGAGAGATAAGATGTTAAGAAAATATATTGAGATTTGTTTACCCTATCGCGTTTTTGGGAAATTATCATCTATGTTGGGATTTATGTCATAAAACTTCATGTATTGTAAACGGAATTGATTATTGTAATAATAATAAATACATTATTCATTTTATCAAAGTTGTTTGACTTATATCGCATATTGTCCAATTGTCTTGTTTACCTTGATTACTATTGTACCTCCATACTTAGTGTATGTTTGATGCACAAGCGGATTTAAGTCTGAAGTTAGTAATCTAAATAGTTCATAGAGATCAAACAAAGAAGGTACTTTGTTTGTGTTTTATCTATAGCTGCGGTCCATTCTATACTTGTATGACGACCTTGATCCGGGATCGTTCATGTAGTGACATGGGAATGAAGGCACCTTGTATGATGAGATCATTGGACTCAGATAAATACGAATTTCTTTTAATATCTATTAACCGAAGAAATTCATTTTATCTAATAAATGGTCATATATTGATTCGATCTTAATCCTGAGTGTACTACGAACTCCTGCATGACAGGCTATGTCCTTTGATTTACTATGGTGAGGTTGGTGTTGTATTCCCGGCCAATAACTACGTATTTTGGGGATATGATTTGGTGTGTAGCTGCGAACATTTTACATAGATATGAAATTCACTCATTCTTACAAGAAGCAGAAGAGTATCTCTTTTAAGAGTCGATTCAGGACTAAAATAATTTGAGCGCTCAACTTTTCTATTGCGAATAGAAAGTTTTATATTCATAATTGTTATGAATTAATTGTTCATTATAGAATCAATGGTGTTTAAGAGACAAAATATTTAGAAGGGTTTAACGGACTTTTGACCCAGCTCTATTTATGAGATATTCGTGAAGGGCTAGATCCATATGTAATGACTATATCGACGGACACCGAAGTTGTTCGATTTATTTTATCCATCTACGGTAACGAGAGTTCAACTTTGAGTTTTTAGTGGAATAACGCGGAGTTAATAATTCGTAATATTTGATTAAAGAGTTTAATTAATATTTCAGAATTATTGGAGCTAGGAACCGTAGGCCCATTTGGTCCTGTGCTAGCTCGATTAACTATAGCAAACCTAATATAATTAGATTGTCTAATAATATGCTCACAATATATTTATATATTATTAATGAGATTAATAATATTTATTGTCACAAATGAAAACTATGTTAAATTAGTTTAACTTAATGTTTTCTAAAATTGTTTGATTATGAGATAATCAAATCTTAATAATGAGATAATAGTTAGTAATAATTATGAGATAATTACTACAACATAATTGAAGGTAATTTAATCATTATTGAGATGGTGATTTTTATTTACCTTGGAGACAAAGCCATATGGCTTGCCATGCTCTCCAATTTATTATGTCTATTAGGTGGCTTGTATATACCTAATAGTTTTGTCATTAGCTAATTCATTCTTATGCTTTGGTATGGCCTCCACATTTATGTGTTTGCCATTGAAAGAAAGTATTAGATGCTTAATGACAAAGTCATTGTCTTTAGCTTATCATTTCTTATGCTTTAGTATGACATTCACATTTTTGTGTTGGCCATTGCAAGAAAAGATTAAAAGCTTAATGACAATGTTAGTTGACTTGTGTAAGAGAATATAATCTCTATCATTTCTCTCACTTCAAGAGGTTAACAATTTGCATTCATTCACATAAGTGTTATGAGAAAGAATTTGAAAGAAAATAAAGAGAGTTCAAACATTCACAAGTGTTGTGAGAGTGTTTGAAATTCCAAAAGCCAAACACCATTGTGACATCTTAATTCTCTAAATATTTTAGAGGTTTGATCTTTGTGAGTGAAGCTCACGGTTCGGTTTGTTAGTTTCGAGTCATAGTTCGAAAGATCGAGTGGTTGATCCAAGCGTTGGATATCAAATGATTGATTTCAGCTACTACAACAAAGGGAGAAGACAAAGAAAATTTTAAATATCTATATCGGACCTGGTGCCTCCACAAGCAACTTACGACGCGCTAAGGAAAGTTGTTTCTTACAATCTATGCATCCAAAAATTAGTCAATGTTTGAAAAAACATACGGCTTTAACAAAAAATATCATCTATGCACCTAAAATTATTAGAAATTATCATTTAACACCTAAAATTTAATAAATGTTGTAGAGATTTTATCATTTATCCATTCGAAATTTAGGTAATATTCGAGAAAACATATAATTTTGTATAGAAAATGTTTATTTTTAATAACTTTAGGTGTAGATAGGTCATTTTCACAAAATCAGATTTTTTTCGAACATCATCTAATTTTGGATGAATAGATAATAATTTCCTTTTTAAAAAAAAAAAAAAAAAATATATATATATATATATATATATATATTATCTATATCCGTAAATATAAACATATAGTGCAACTCTTGTTCATTTACCAACCTTGCTTGCAGAAATAGACAATTTTGCTTTGTTTCTTAACATAATTTATTTCACTGCTTATAATAGTTTGAACACCACAAGCAATGGATACAACATTTTACATAAGAAAATACAGCCACTGATCAACACACACAAAACCCAAAAATAAAATAAAATTGTACAGCAGATAATATATGATTAACTGCAAAAGTGCATAACAGCTATAAACTAAAAATAATAATAATTAGAAGACTAAATCAAGATAAAATGAGGATATAATTACGATTATAATGATTTTATCTCCATTTAATCTTCGTATCATTAACAGTCACATTTACAGCCCTCCAGTGCTGCCAATCAACTTTGTGAGGCCAAAAGTGATGGCCATGGCCATCCAGCCACCAATCAAAACCCTAGCAGAGGATTTGACAATCGGAGTCCTCCCAAGAACTGCACCAACTCCTCCGAAAATAGCCAGCGCAACGCTAGCCACAGCAGCCACAACAGCCAGCCGGACTCTGTAGTGCTGGTCTCTGACAAATGCAGAGCCCAGCAGTGGCACCACTGCGCCTACTGAAAATGCAAGCGCAGATGCTACAGCAGCCTGAGCTGGATTTGGCATTAAAGCTTCTTCATGATGAGGCTCTTCATTAGTAATGGCTCTCTTGATCTGTGCAAGTTCAATGTCACGCTGAGTGCACACAGAGACGAATTCTCCAATTGCCATGCTGCCAGCACCGGCTACAAGTCCTGCAAAACCTGCAAGAATCATGGGTTTAATGTCTGTTTTAATAGCTCCAACACCCATCATTAATGAAGAAACAGATACAAGCCCATCATTTGCACCCAACAGTGCAGCTCGTAGCCACTGTGCCCTTTGAGAGTAATCAATTTCTTCACTTTTTTTCTCAGGATTATCATTCATCACGGTGGTGGTCATTTCAGCAAGATTGTCATGAGATGATGTTGGAGCAGCCATGGTTAAAAAAGAAAGAAAAAGAAATTGAAGTTTGAGAAGATACAATAATAAAGGGAAGGAGATGCTTGTGCTGGACACACGCTCTCTTCTAAGCTTATATAGATATTGGCGTTTGATGGTGGTGTGGACACTTTTTTTTTTTTTTTTTTTTTGGATAATCGGGGTATTCGGGTAGTTTATGCACATCTCGACTAATTCCTAGGGATTTATGATCTGTGCCCTTAGAAGTTTTCCAGCATAGATCAGGATAAGTCACTGACTTTTTACATCATGAGATATGGCTCCAAAGAAATACATCTAGTGGTATTCGAATCTTAAACTTGAGAGTGCGCAAATCACACAAGCTCAATATCTTTACCACTAAGGCAATTTCTTAGAGTTATGTCGTCGACACTTGAAAGTTGCAAATACTCAAAAAATTAAAATATTGTGACCAATTTTTTCTTGGTTTTGTTTTCGTGGACTACCAAAGAATCTGATCTAAATTTCGATGAGATGCTGGGTTAAGATGTGTTAATTTTTTTTTAATTATATGTATATAATATTCTATTTAATATTTTATATAAAAAAAAATAAGGACAAAAGAAGAAAATTTATATTATAAATATACATAATTATATAAAATATTAAACAAACATTATTTTTGTTACTCCAAATTCAGCTATTACGAAGCTTCTTATACGCATTATTTTTTTTCCCTCATTGCAGTTGTCATCTTCTTGTTATATTTTCAAGCATATTTGGTTTGTCTAATATTTTGCGTTTGTTCTTAGTTTTAATTATAAACTAACTATAATT